>MU006780.1:687677-816793 GCA_010093635.1 Massarina eburnea CBS 473.64
ATTTATATGAGAAAAACGACTGTTTTCTGTACTTATTGCTTACAGCGTATTAATTGCTTATTACGTATAATTGCTTATACCCAGATTTTACTGTATGCTTGGATAGGTGTGGGAGGGTTGGAAGGAAGGGCTTGTGAGAGGTCAAGAAACGGCGTTGCAGCGGTTAATGGCGGGGTGTTGCGTGTTATGCATGGCCGTGTGACAGAATCTTGGGTCTGCGATCCCGTAGGAATTGCTTCGAGGTGAGGTGTGCTTTTTTTGATGGGGCAGGTGGAGCAGCGGAGCCAAAGCACGCACTATGGGCTGTATGTATGTACCACGGTGGTAAAGCTGGTAAACTCAGCCTTGTAGCAGGTCTTGGTCGGGACGGTTATACTGATATTGCAATATCGGAAGGGCGTGGGATGTGGGCGGGATGTGGGCGGGATGTGAGTGGGATGTGGACAGTGTCGATGTTGACGGTGTGGTCGCACTTGCGATTATTCACTAGCTTGGAAGGTACCGAAGCGAAGGCTGTCGCTCGAAGAGGAAAGAGTCACGAGAGCCCAGACTGCCAGAATGATCTGGGGCGTCTGCTAGACAACAACAACAATAATGCTAGAAGGAGACAACACCTCTTCGGCTATCGCACAGCCGTATTTCCGCTCGCACGAAGCTCGCCAGAAGCTATGTGTACGGAGACCTGCCGACGACGCTCGAGGTTCCTCGCCGATACGTCACTCGCGCAGGGATCACGCGTCGCGATAGCTAGGTACAGTACAACAGCTGTCGGTGGAGCGATCAAGGCTGCGGATAGCACTCTCGTGTAGCAAAGGTAGACCGCAGAGCAAAGAGCAAACAAGCCTTTCTCGACCGTCTGCTAGCGCTGTCGTGAGCGAAGGCTTTCCCCGCACCGCATCGTGGGAAACCGGCAGCGGCGCTTCACGAGAATTGGACCGGCAAGGGTATTTCCAAGGTCGTCCAACGGCAGCGCGGAGATGCACCTTTTCCTGTGGTCGCATCCTGGCTCTACGTACGAACACGAGCTCGCGCTACGGATAGGGTACCTCTTGAGGCTTGAGGCGCGATTGTGGAGAGATAGTCGGTGTATCGCCGTGAAATGAAACGAGCCGTCTTCCGCCGTTAGCTAGCGACCTGGAGCTAGAACCAGAAGCTAGAAGGCTTCATGTGCTGTCAAGATGATAGATGACAGACCGATGGAGGAGACGCGGCGCTTATCGTGTTAGGGGAGGTACAAGCAGAAATGAAGAGCGGTGAGAGCCTCGCAAATGCAAATTGAGAGACGTGACCCGAGCGTAATCTTCCGCGTCCCTTTTCCGCGACCCGGGTGCGTGCCGGAGCTCCTCCTATTATTCACATGTCGATATCTAGAAGGGCCAGGGGCCTGCGACGGGCGATGATTTGGGTGAGAGAGCGTCTTCGCGGCATTGCGTATTTGATCACCCGCGCTTGGAGCAGGCTTTGCAACGTCCCACGCTCCCGCCGTGCCGTATGAAACACTCAGATGGGCATGGCGCGCTGACTCATGCTTGATGAAAGAATGCTCATCGCTGCTGTCGCCAACAAAGGCCTTTGAAGGGTGACAATTACCACGCCGGAGTCAGCGTGCCATCGGAGGCGCATGTCAGCTGTGCCCAAGGACAAACTCTGCACAATTCTGCCATCTATTCGCTCGGCATCTTCCCGTCGCAAAATTACCGCCCTAGAGTTGTTTGGTAACCCACTCTGCCCACATCCGCCCTCAACCCACGCCCTACTTGAACCGGGTCTTCCTGCTCTCTTCCTGTCCCCCCTCTGCCACCTCACTCCCGTTCGAGAGACGCGTTGCTTTTGCAGCAGTTCTCACGAACAGCAGCGCCTGCGAGACCGCTCTTCAGGTCGCTCCGAAGCCCAATCGACCTGTACTAGCCCGCACTCAGCGAATCGGCCGGCCTTCGTTCTGCGCCCGCCACAGTGCGCGGATCCCACCTCACTTCCGTCAGGTATCCCCTCCCATCTTCTAAGTTCTAACCAGCAATGCGCGGGACAGCGCTAACATGTCATGTGCAGCCTCTTTAATTCCCGTTTCAGAAACGCCTTCTTTTCTTCCACCATGTTGATTGCCATATCATAACAATAGTGTCCTTCGGGGCCCCACCCTTTCCACACCCACCGTCACCGTTCTATACATCTACACTACAGTAATACCTCGAAATACCCTTCCCACCGCCCAATTATTCGCCACATCTTGCCTGGGCGCCACCAGTACACTCGCCCCGACCGCAATTCGGAGTCGAGTGCTCTGCGCAAACCGTACCGGCATTCAATTAGCGAGCGCACGTCGCGCCGCATATAAGCCCCTCGTCCGACCATGGCGCACGACGAGTACAATCACGTAGGGGGGCAAAGCATACAGGCGAACACCACCATGCTCAACCTCCCCACAAATGCGCACGACATATCCTCAGAAGAAGACTTGCTGTCCGACGTCGACGAGCCGCCCGATTTAGAGCGCACCCCCCGTCCTTCAGTCCTCAGACTGCACGACTCCTTCAACAAGGACTCATCCAAGGCCTCGTTCTCCAAGGCGACACTTCGCTGCGAACAGAAGGCGTCTCTGCTCACAACGGCGCTGCATTCGACCAACAACTCACCAGTCGAGGAGTACCCCCCTACCCGTGGCATGTCATGTGCCTCAACGTGGAGCAACAACAGCATGTCCACTGCTGAGCTTACAAGCGATGGTGGTTTCAGCTCTAGCACGCACACCAGAACGCCGAGCCCACCTCCGCCTTCATCGTCGTTCCACAGCGTGGCGCCGGTCTTCAAGAACACGTTGGCAGAACCCGTTTCCATTTTGCATCACGATGAGGAGCACATCAGTCCTTGCCAGACCCCGCAAATAACTCCTTTAGCGAGAGAGACTTCCGTCGAGGCGACTTTGGGCAGAAAGCGCTGTATTACATTCGCATGTGGTCCCAAAGCAGGGGCTAAAAGCGAGAGGAAAGCCGAGGCCGAACAACCAAAACCGCCGCCCACAGAACAGGCGACAGAACCACCGAAGCGCGCATGCACAATCAAGTTTGCTTGTCCTACGAAGATCTCCACAGATGTTCCGTCCAAGGACAACAAGCCACGTCGTGCAGCTAGCCCGGCCCCTTTGCCACGTCGATCACGTGCATCAAAGTCACCCAAAGCCCATCGCGGTTCCGATTCGACTGTACGGAACCCTTCCCCGATTGCTGTGCGGAAGTCGTCCGCCATAGATCGGCTGCGTCGGCTTAGTGGGAACTCGGATCTTGCACGCTGCGAAGCATACCGCTTCCACGAGTTCGCCAGTTCTGAAGAGGAGATTGAGGAATGGACTCTCGAGTCAACTTGTCATCGTCGTCCCCTTACCATCAAAGATACTCTCAGTATCGAGAATGGCCTTCGCCAACTAGGTGAAGAGGCGGAAGAGGAAGCGCTTGATGACGAAGACGACGAGGACAATGCAGACGAAGTCGACGAAGTCGAGCTTGATGAGGACGAAGAAGACCTGGATGACGACGACAGTGATGTCCATGAGGACATCTCGTCTGACGAAGGCTTCCAAACTGATGACGAAGAGGGATTCGCTGGCTCGGATGACGAGAGTGACGCCGGTTCAGACTACAACTGGTGGGCTCCTGGTCAATCGACTGCAGCAACCTCGATCGAGCATCTTGACATTATCCGCCCTAATAGCCGCCGCAGCATTTCCGACTCGTCCATCGGATCTCTTGAAAGCAGCCGCGGCCACCGCTACAAACCGGAGAAGTCTATCAAGCGCAGGAAGTCACGACCAGTCAATATTCGAATCCCAAGCCCTGAGCTTCCCGACAGCACCGACTTTGTGTGCGGAACTCTGGATGAGGATCGTCCGCTTGAGGACGCCTACATGTCGTGCCTGGAACGCCGACGCGCTGCCAAGCACAAAATGACACCTCAGGACGTCGACCCAACGTTTCCAACATCAGACCCCGAGCTGACGGAGGAGGAAGATGAGGACGACGGGCCAGACAACATTGCCTCAGAAAGCGATCAATATCCCATGGTGCATGGCCAGATGGACAATCCTAATGGCGAGCTACGCGGACGTCGTAGGAATAGTGTGACGAAGCGCTCCCCAGCGCAATCTCCAAGACGTCTCCGATCACCACCGCCTCCTGTCAAGCGTATCGCACATCGCTCTCCACCTCCCCGCAAATTGTTTGGACAATCACCCAAGCCGGTGCGCTCTCCACCTGCACCCGCTCGTCTTCGGTCACCCCCACCGACCCGCCGCGGATCAGCACACAACGTCATATCGCCAAAGCGTCCCGGCGTGTCAATTCGGTTTGCAGGTCTTGCGGAACGCCCTGCCCCGACGACATCAACTTCGCTGCCTCGCACTCCTGTTACAGCTCATCCTAATACCTACTTCTTCGACGATGAGGATGGTGAGGAGACGCCGAACGAATTCCCTGTGCGTCCTGCCATTGACATCAAGGTCGGGCTCGAGAGAAAGCGCCAGCGTCGTAAAGAGCAGCTGTATAAGAAGAAACACACCAAAAACGCCAAGGAGAAACGTCCTCCGCCTGGCAAGGGTTGTGAGCGTATGCGCGAAGTTGGTCTAGGTCTTGCTGCGCACAAGGGCAAGAACGTTGGATTGGCCTTGAATGCGGCACCTACCCCCGACAAGAACGACATGCACGTTCTGTCAGTCTAAATCAAGAACAGCGCCGCTGACTTTTAGTCGGCACCTTTACAAGACCCCATATTTGATGGAGGTTTGTTGGTCGCTGGTCTCCCCTTGCTAGTCGAGCAAAACAGACATGCCATGATGAGCGTGTACATGTAGCTGCCGACTCTTCTCACTTCATACCCTTCCACTGCTACTTCTTTTTGCACATTAGCGGCTCTCATGTACATAGCCTGTCCTTTTTCAATACTATTTCTTCCTACCAGATCTTGTCCATTATTGCCACTTTCTATCTGGGTCTGGGACCTTGTTCATGGGGGAAAGATATTGATTCCTTGGAGTATCTCTTTTTGACTCTTTGTCGTTCGCGATTATTGGAGCGGATACCTTTTTGCTTAGCATTTGCATCGGTGGGAGGCCTCCCCTTTCGTTCTGGGCTAGGACGAGTGCCGGAGGAGTACTGAACTGGACTACATTTGATTTCAAGCGCGCGGTCTAGTCGTTTGGTGGGCGGATACTTTGATGACTTGATGAGCCTTCTTCTCATTCCATTGTTTGCGTCCATTCTGTTTTTTGTTTGTTTTAGTTTTGTGTCTGATACTACAGCGAATTCACATACATTCTTCTTGTGAACCGGGCGGGGTTGCTGATACAAAAAATCGATTTGCGTGCATATTATTGAATGTAACCACTGATGTTCAACCCATGTATTTTTTCTATCATTGCATTATCCTCATTATCATTCCATTCCCTTTCCTCATCACTCTCCTAAAACTTCATTCCTGCATGCATATCAGGGAATCTCTTCCGCTTCTCCGCTGTTGTCGTGCTGTTTCCATCCTCGGTGAGCAGACTCGTGGCCGCTGCCATCAGGGTCGTCAAGTGGCTGATATCTCCGAGCGTGACCGAGTCTTTCTTCGTCCATCCGAGCTCGGTGGGGAAGCGCTCGTTTTCGAAAAAGTATTGCATGAGGTCGCGCGGCACGGTTGCGGTTTCGAAGCTGCCGAAGGCTACGATGGGGGCGATGAGCTGTGTTGTGTAAGTACAAGTGTTTCACCGGGGAAAGAAGGTGACGTACCTCGCCTAGACTGAAGTTCTCGACATTGGCCGTGAAACGGTACTCGGGGTTGAAGGCTTTAGACTCGAGTTGACGAGCGATCTTGCTGTTCGCTAGCATATCGACGGTGACTGTCTCTGCGGTCCAGTACTTGCGGCTCTGGTCGTAGACGGTTTGGTTGAAGATGTGGTTGCTGCCGAAGTAGGCGTCGGTGCGGGAAAGTGAGCCGTCGTGCTCGAGTACGTTGTGACGGTTCAACATATCCCTACAATATCAACGTTAGACATGTCACTGGCTACTGAGAGCAAACAAGAAGAAAGACGTACAAGGTAAAGAATGTAGCATTAGGCTCCGGATTCGCGATCGTGGCCATCTCGAACATGAGCTCTGCGAGCGACTGGTTGAAGCTCAGACCATCGCCTAGGGCCTTGACTACGACGGGCTTGGTGATGTTCTTGCCGTCGTGAGGAAGGAAGGCGTGGTTTGCCAGTGTGTTTAGCATAGGGCAAGGTCCGCGGAAATCGTCAGGGCCCGCTGGCATCCAGTCGTGTGGGTTTGTTGCGGTCTGTCGGGCTCTGGTGGGTGTCGCTGACGCGAGGGCCAGGAGCTGGGTGGTGGTGAAGAGAAGGGTGGTCTTCATGATTACTATGATGGAATCGAAAGAATGTAAAGTGTGTAAGGTAGTAATGAGAATGTATCAGTAAAGTACATACTCTCCAACTCTCGGGGGATGGGGTAGGGATTATTTATACCACATCTACACCCACACCGGTGATGTCTATCACCGCCACTACATGTACTCTACAGCTCCCAAGCCCTACTTCCATGCCACCTCACTCAACCCAAAACGCTATTTATTGATGAAGTACCGCGTCAATCTCGCATACTTACCTCCCAACCCGGCACAGATACGCTGTAAACGGGCCTTGTGTATGCCGATGAGCGGGCGAAGTACGCCCATGAGTACACTTTCGTCGCGACGATCGACAGCCAAATCGCTTCCCCAGGCATTACTCCCTGTTCTCTTCCAATCAGCGAAGACGTTTTGTAGATTAGACGTCCGCATAGACATCCGCCACGCTCCGCGATGATCTTGCGTACTGCCGGCTTTTTTTCAGGGGACTGGGGAACGGGAATACGCGTATTCTCGTGTTGGAAACTCTAAAAAAGGTACACGGACGAATCAGAGGATGGGGGATTGCGAGCTTGTCAGCGTTGTGCTGGGATGTATTGACACTAAAGGCGCGGGCCGTGATATTTTCCGTAGGATTCGGTCTCGGTTTCGCACTCTGGGCTTGGCGGTTGGGGAAGTGAGATATGATGCGGGTCTTTTTTTGGTTGCTTGCATGGTTGGTATGGCTTGGCTGCTATATTTAATACTTCTTATAGTCTCCCCTTCAACACCTTGTTCGCTTTGGCTTGTCGTTTCTTCGCTGCGGTGGAGGAATTACCACCTACCGGAATGTCGAGGGCTTTTACCTCCCTCTCGTTAGTGGTCGGGTCGTCTACCTTCACTGCCTGTTGTTATGTCACCCCTGGCAGCACCAGACTCCGGTCGAATGTTGAATTGCCGAAGACTCGGTTTTTGTAGGTTATCGGAGGACTCCAGGCCTTAGGGGTGTCTATTGGCGATGCGTTGCTTGTATTCGATACCATGGTACCATGGTAGGGTCGCAACACTTCAACGGAATTCTGGAAAAATGGTTTGTGGGAATAGTAAGCGAATTGCAGTAGATAGTCCTTGATTGAATGTTGAATTTGGAGCTATCTAGATAGCTGGTCGAGTGGCTTGATTACCATGGTAGACTAGATGAGCTTACAGCGGCGCAGGCCACCGTCGACACGGTGAGACAGCGACTCTAGAGGGGACCTGAGTCTCTTCGCGATAACAAAGATACATAGGCCTCGAGCTCTCAAGAAAGACAACATGTATTTGGATTTCGAGATGGATTGAATTTGCTGATAGTAGAATTTCTTTCCCCCCGGAAATAGAGCGCACATTGTCGGCTTTATATTGACATTCCCGCACAACGAACACGAACAACATTCGACCATCTCTAAAAACCAGCTGACAGCTTTCAAATACCTTAGTAACGACACGATATAAGCATGGCAGCGCCAGACTAGATCTGTCGCTTCCATGGTGGCTAAGTGATATGTCTCAAGGGTCTCATCTCAAGTCAATCGGTTCACTACATAACAGACAGGTTGCTTTAGGTCTAGCCTCAGTCATTTGTATAGGACTATGCACAATCGCTGCTACTCGAATTGACTGAGTTATGCGCAGGAGTGGCCTCGATATGTATCCCTCATTACCAGCCTCACAATCGAGTGTCGCATTATGTTGGCTTCCATCTCGATGAGAAGCGCATACGAATCTAGCCGAACTAGTATACAACATAGTTAACTTGCGTAGCTACAGCCGTTGAGATGTGGGCGCAAAGTTAGCGCTGATTTCAGTAGGAGATACTAGCGCTTTGTCATCAATTCATTGTCCAAATTGAGAAGATCCTTCCTATTCAGGACAGGATCATTGGGGCCGAGGCTAGTTCATAATTGAACAGGCTCCCACGTGCGCCATCCACCGCCATTCATCTCACCAAAGGGTCGAAACACCCCTCACGAAGGAAGCTCATCAGCGCCATTGCGCATTCAATTCTCGAGCTGCGATCCCATGTCGCCATCGATCGTGCAACCTACAGCTTGACGACCTCTCCCTATTACTGCGTGTGTCGCCAGTGCCGCGTGGCTTCTCCTGTGCTCGGTGCGCGCGACCGCTTCTTGTCAACTTGTTTCTTCCGAACTCATACCACTCCAGTGGTAGTAATATAGATACCCTCGTATTCGCATAATCGTCCAGTATGCTTCTGCGCCGGCGCTGCGGCCTCTCGGACTGTCTGACGTTATTTTCCATATCATCAATCGGCATAGTTTTCTTTCTCATCTTCAGCATCCTGTACGGCACGCGAACAGAGAATCCTCACCTCCCGTCCCTCGTCAAGGAAGTCTTACCCGCCGGGCGTTGTCTCTGCACATACAGCACCGTCTTCAAATGCGACACTTGTTTGGACTGCGCGGACCGCCCGCCCATATTCGCGAATGCAACGGACGCGGGGGACGAGGCCTGGGTGTTCAATTATAGGAGGGATGCGCATGATTATAGTCTGGACGAGGGACAGTGTACGACGGCCTTTCCGGGGCTGTTCGAGGATGTGAGCAGAGCAAAGAAGTGGAGGAGAGGGAGTGGGAAGGGGAAGATTGTCGAGAGGGAGCTGGAGGGGTTCGAGCTGACAAAAGGGATGGTCAGGGCGATGATCTATAACGGTCAGGTAAGTTCTACAAGCCCAATTGGGAAAACTAGCAACTTACGAATTATCCGTCTCCGCGCAGCTACATATCCTCCAAACGTTCCTTGTCGACAACGTCAACCGCGAAAAAGCCCTCGGGTCTCTTTCTGCTCTCCACCGCGCCCTCGTTTCCGCCCCAGATCGCTCCTCGATCCCGAACATTGAATTCATTCTCAGCGTCGAGGATCTTCCCGCCCAACCCCAAAAACCGATATGGATGCTAGCACGGCGCGCTCAAGATGAAGATCTATGGCTAATGCCCGATTTCGGCTGGTGGAGCTGGGACATGCCGCAGCTAGGAGCTTTCGACGAAGTCCTCGCCGAGGCTACGCAACGCGAGAGCATTGAGCCTTGGGACCAGAAGCAAGAGAAGCTTGTGTGGCGCGGGAAAGTTACAATGGCGCCTAAATTGAGGAGAGCGCTGATTGATGCGGCCAAGGGGAAGCCATGGAGCGATGTTGGCCAAGTGAAGTGGAACGATCCCGATTTCAAAGAGCAGTTCAAGGGGCCTATAGATCAGTGCAACTACATGTTCATTGCACACGCCGAAGGTAAACTTCCTCCCCCACCACCACCACTACAGATCTTCCCGCTGATGCCCTCCCAGGACGCTCCTACTCCGGCGCCCTGAAATACCGACAACTCTGCCGCTCCGTAATCGTAATCCACAAACTGCAATGGATGCAAAACTACCACTACCTGCTCCTCTCGTCCGGCCCCGATCAGAACTACGTCGAAGTCGAGCGCGATTTCTCCAATCTGGCATCCGCCATGGACGACCTGCTCGCACATCCCGAGAAGGCGAAACGCATCGCTGACAACAGCGTCAAGGCTTTTAGGGAACGTTATCTGACTCCTGCGGCCGAAGCGTGCTACTGGCGCGCATTGGTGAAGGCGTATAGCGAAGTGGCGTTCGAACCGCTGCTGTATAGCGGGGTAGAAGTGGGGGATGGGAAGGCGAGGAAGGAGAGGAGGGGGACGAGATTTGAGACGTTTATGTAAGTGTTGCCCTGAGAGATATCAGAGTGATGGTTTACTAACGCCGAGATAGGTTGTATGAGTCAGATAAGCAGATGGAATACCCTAAGAGTGCGGAGTAAATATCCTGACATGTGTGTATGGGACGAAAGCTTTGAGAGGCATGTTTGTCATGGCGAATCTCGGTATATACCCTGTAGCGTTCGTTCGTTGTACCTATATCAACCGCATAGAACAGGCATCGGTGTGGATTTCTGTTCCCTATAGATGACGTAGTAGATAGATACAATTAATGTTTTGTGGATCAAGACACGCCGTTTTAATAGACTGTATCATCATCATCATTATACTTTCGAATTCTTAAAATGGTTCAGGTATCTGCCTGCTTAAGCATTAATCGCTACACTTAATCGCTGCACATTGCCAACCAAGGCTATCCAAAACGCCAACCATGTAGAGCAAAGGAAAAGCGTATAGTCGTTTGGTCGACCGCAGCTACATCAATGCTCGACCACTCGTGCTAGGGTATGATATACAACGCCATGAGATGGTCATACGAATGCCCTCGTTGACCGAATGGAATTTGGGAAAGAGAAAAAGGCAGCCAAAAAGAAAAACCGCCATGCTCGGATTAAGAGTAATCAAGGCATGGGACCGCAATAGTACAAAGAATCGAAAAATCCGGTGTTAAGCGCTGTCATGAAGACTCGGTTTGCGTAGTGGCTTCGATTTGTTGGTCCTTTTCATTAAGCTCTGGGTGTGATATTGAGCCGGCTTCGGCGCGGGCGAGAAGGCACTTTTCAGCGCCTTCGAGTTGAACCGGGCCATGTTTCGCGAAGAACCTTTGAACAATCAGTTTGTATGTACAGGTAAAGATGGAAATGAAAACTCACCTCAACCGAATATAGTCTCCAAGGGCGTAGAGTACCAACATAAGCAAAAGAATGCCCACAATCTCACTCACGAGCCCATCGCACTGTCTTGCCTCGAAAGTAGCGACCTTGTGCTCCGCGCCCTCGTCCAAGTAAGTTTTCTTGACTTCGTCGTAGTTGCCGCACATGATTCTGCTGCCTGGGTCCTGCCTCATGCGACCGCGACCGCGACCGCCATACATGCGCATGAGCACGCTCGTTGGTAGCGGCTGCTGGACCTCGAGGACTCGGGAAATGGCCATTTGGGTCGTGAAGGTGATGTCGAGGTTATGCGACGACGCAAAGGACTGTGCGGCGCTCCAGGAGAGGTTCTGTGAGTGCGATTGCGTGCAGGCGAGGGGTTGCGAATAAGGGTAGAAGGTAATACAGTTGCACTGTATGCTCGATAGCGTGTCGACGGGCGAAGCCATGGCGTGCGAGAAGATGGAGAGCAGAGAGATGTAGAAAGCGTATGTTGGTAGTAACATGGTTGCTTTTGTTGCTGACTGCGGCGTGATAGTCCGCAGGGGCGGCGCAGTGTCCGGAACCAGAGAGGTCTCGGTGAAGAGTGAAAAAGAGTGAAGGAGAAAGAGAAAGCTGTTTGCGGCTGAAAGACTGAGGATCTTCAGGGAAATGGAATCCCCGCTGCTTAAACACCAAAAAATCAGCAAGCGACCAGCAACCAGCGACCATCGACTGGAGAGAGTGGAGCGCTAAGATGAACCGTGCAGAGCCGTGGCGTTCGCTGCAAATAGGACGAGACTCATGCAGCTAGATTGCAATCAATACGAGGATTAGCGGCCTGCTGGAGGGCGCCATTCAGGAACAAAAGAGAATTGCTTATTACTTGCACGTACCGGAATTAGCCGTAATCTGCACTGCTTTGTAAGTTCTGAGTGAATTGGATGCTGCGGCACTGGTGATGCGAAGGTCTGCTGTGTGGAAGAGATTCGCAGCTGTTTGTTTCAGAGGGATTGTATCTGGTGGTAGTGAAGATTAAGGTCCGAGCAGAGAACGGCGCGCTTCCGGCCCTCCGCACGTGTGGAGAAGGATAAGCTTTTCTGGGCTGAATCTAGAAGGGGCGATGCTCTGCAAACATTCACCTACCCGCATTGGGCCATGATGGCGCACGGACTCCCCTGGTTCCTGCCACTGCGAGCTTATCGTCAATGATCACGACACCGGTCCACCATTTCGCGCGACCATGCTGCTTCACGTCAAGTGTCTTTAAGCGTCTTCAAGTGCCCACGTCTTGTGGTAGGCCTTCCTTCATCTACCGCTATCCGATCACATTGGTCAACGGTGGTAAGCGGGAAGCGGTAGGAGTACCGTCATTATTGCAGAAAGTGCGACGCGCCACAGACCCTCTGTGACATGCGGCATTTTCTCACGTTATACCAGCCGGTTGATGGCTTCGCCACAGCTACCGCAGCACCAACAGTATGCTTTCGGTCCTTCAACTGGGGCGGTGCGTCTGGATCGACAGCCAAACGCGGAGAGGAGAAGGGGTCTCCCGACTTGTACGAAAGCAGTTCATCACAACGCATCGTGATATGCCTCCTGACATGTACATACAACACGGCTCAACACGCAATGACTTCGGCACCACGAAAGGGGCCAGAGAACCCCAGGAGGTATATTGTAATAGGCCGCTCCAGAGCAACCGTCTCTAATTGATCTACAAAACATTATTGACGTTGACCTACCGTCTCCAAACAATTGTCACCTCTTCACACACGGGCCAACCCCTTCTCTCCACAGTCGCTGGAAGTGCCTCAGTTCGACCAGACATGCTTCGTGAACCACTCACAGTTGGGTATTGCGTACTCTGGGGAAGTCTGGACCACGAATCCACCCTCTTAACTCTCTTCAGTGGTATTGTTTGATACTGGAGCACAAGTTTGCAACATGGTGTCTCCATGCCCGTTTCACTCCAACGTTTCCATGGTGCATGACTTAGCTTGTACAAGTCGCCCACTAGCATGCGATCGACATGAAGGACCTTAGTCCGCAGCAATCACACTCACACATCATTCGGTATCTACTGTTTGACATGGGTCTGGAGGGATTAACCCCGAGTATATACTTCCGACTCAACACGCGGCATGTCTGTGCAAATGTCGTCAGCCACACCCCCTACTATCAAACTCACCACCAGAAGAATACTCCGACTTCCTCTTTCGGACAAGATTGAGTAACATCATGATACGAGATAGACAGAGAGTTCGAGATTTCAATGGGGGTCGGTTTTGAGTCCGTCTGAGAATCCGCTCTTCCACGTGATCTGGCCGCGATGGATTCAATATAAAGAAGCACGAACCTTCCAGTTTACTCAGGCTTCAGGTTGATCCTCCAAGTCTCATCTTTACTATACTGCTCTTGCTTCAACACTTTCCCTCCATATCTGTTCAAGTTTAAACCTTTGACTATACCGTTCATCATGAGGTTCTCACAAACACTGGCAGTTGCTGCCTTTGCCGGCCTGGTTGCCGCATCCCCCATTGATTTCAGCATCGACTGTAAACCTCACTCACCTTTCCCTAGCTTCTTAGAACTGACACCTCACAGCCATCGCCGTCCGGTCCGCAGAAGTCGCCGAGGCCGTCACTGCCCCCTTCCCCGAGAAGCGCAACCCAGTACCCCAAGCCCAGACGGGAAAGAAGGGAAAGGGAAAGGGAAAGGGGAAGAAGGGAAAGAAGGCTAGGTCTATCGATGAATTCGAGCAGATCTCTGAGCGCGACGCTGAGCCTATCGATCTTTCGGCCATCGACTCCGTTATTGTGGCTCGCACACCCGAGCCAGAAGTTGACAAACTTGTTAAGCGCGGTAAGTGCACTCTTATTCCGATGATCGATTGCTCTAGCTGACATTTCACAGCGCCCCAAGCCAATACGGGAAAGAAGGGAAAGGGAAAGGGAAAGGGAAAGGGAAAGAAAGGAAAGAAGGCTAGGTCCACGGAGTAAACTCTCAACCATCGGCAACATCTCTCGTTCATTATTTTTTACATCTCGGACCGGATTCGGGACTTGCCTTTGTACTTTGTATTGGGAACATAATATCAGGGTTGGTTTTCAGGGCGCATATATAATATAGTCTCTTTTGTAGTTCGCAACAGATAAATACCTACGTAAATGAACGTATTTCTCTCACTTTTACATCTGTGGAATCATCCATCGTTCCCCTTCTTTTCATAGATTCATAGTATATTTCCGATCAAGGCCATGAACAGTCGTTATTTTGCTGACATCATTCATAAGTCAAGCCAATACCCTCACCCTAATTCCATCAAAATCATTCCTGGCAGAGACATCATATTTTCACACATCAACCATCCCTAATCACACACACCTCTACTTCCCCTCCTCAGCAATAAACCTCTGCAATCCCTCCACAACAACCATATGATCCTCCTCCTGCTTCAACCCACTAACAACCACGACCGCAACCGTCCCCTCAACGCCCTTCACCCTAACCGGCACACCCCCACCATGAATAGCATAACTCCCCGCTCCCTCCCCAAGCGCATACTTCTTCGCAAAAGCGCCCTCATCCCCCTCAAACTTGCGCCCCATGAACCAGCTACTCACACCCCACCTCTTCACCGTCTTGCGCTTCCGCGCCACCCACAGATCGTTGTCGGGCTGCACGCCGGACGCGGTCGTGCAGTGGAAGAGTAGGGCGTCGGTGTTGGTGTGCGTTATGTTTATTACGGCCGGGACGTTGGGGTAGAGCGTTTGGATGCGGGTGCGCAGGGTGACGCCGAGGGTGAAGGCATCGCCGGCGGTGAAGTGGGGCAGGAGGAGCGTGTTTTGTTGTTGGGTTATGGTTGGGAGCTGTGGGGGTTGTTAGATTATGGGATTGGTAGGGTTGGAGGGGCGTACGTCGCGAGGAGCTTCGCCGAGCTTGTCTGCCATTTTGGTGGTCGTGGTCGTGGTCGTGGTTGTGGGTGTGATTGTGGGGGTGTGGGAGATGGTATCACGTCGGTTCCGGGTGGATTTCGTTTCGTATGGGGTACGTGGGGCACGATTTGGAAGACATGACAGCGGCTTGTCGTTGGGGTTCTCGGGCCGTAGTGGTGTGGAGCTCTCATGTCCAGGGTGGTCGGTTTTCGGAGAGCTATGACGTAAACGCCGGCTTTTCGCTCTCGGTTTCGCTCCAGCTGCAATACTTTGTCCGCATCCACGGAGAGAGCTAACTATATACTAAAACTGTTATTATATATATTGAGTCCCGATTTTCTTCTACTATGCACGCCATCGGAATATCGCAAATCGCCTATGTAACCATATGAACCCCAAAGAGGCCATAATACCAATGCACCCACGCTATGCTAACATATACTCTGGCTCTATAAAGCCCAATATTATACAATACAATGATACTGCAGACAGACTCCGGTACCTTCTCATCTCAGCCCTCGAAACCTCCCCGGGATTTCCAACGGCGTCAACTCCTGGATGTTATTCCCCAATCGCTCGACCGGTACTTTCATTTTCCACTTCTCCTTTACGAAACTAAGTGTCCTCTCAAAGACCAACAGCCTCTCCTTCTTCGTGTGCTTGCCCAGCCACGTCTCAGGGAACTGTGTCCAACCGTGCGGACATTCGGGCGCATGCCACAACTCCAAGCCTCCGTTTGCACGGTTTCCGGTGAAAGAAGGCCCGCCCTCACTCCCATTCCAGTCATTCTCTCTCCCGTCGCCAAAGCGCGCTGGCCCACTCCAACCACTCGTGTTCATCTGATCTACCCACACGTCTGACTGTACGGCGAGGGTGTCGTTTTCGGGGAGGACGAGAAAAATGGCAGCATTCTTTTGAATATTGTCCGGGTCGACGAGCCCAGGGCTTGCGCGCGGATGGGCGCGAAGTTTCTTGGGGAGGTACGTAGGTCCCATGATGCTGAACAAGCCAGGCATCTTTTGCTTTTGTGGCTCATGGTCGTCACCTTTAAGCGCGTTGGGGAGCGGTTTCATGGGACGTTCGTGTGGGAGGAGGCGCGCGTCGAGCGAGGGATAGAAGAGGAGGAGCGGAAGGAGTCGCGGTTGCGCTTGCGGTGGTGGCAGAATGGACAACCATGGCTCTTGCGGGTCGTCGAGCTTCGTAGGTTCTCGAGCGGGCGGAAGAACTGGCGATAGTGTGTCGGCAGGTTTCATTGACCGTTTGCTCGAATTTGGAGGGAAAGTGGGTGATGTAGGCAGCATCTGTGCACACGGTGGGACCGACAGTGCCATATTCAGCGCAATATTTCCACCTGCCGAAAATCCGGAGATGGCCAGCCTCGTCGGGTCCAATGTGATCGTATCGATGCCTTCCGTACGAGAGGCCTGGTGCTTCTTCTTTTTCCCCTCCTTATCATCGTTCTGTACCATGCTATAATACCGCTGTATTTCCGTCCGCAGTATCTTCCCTGCCTTCGAAACGCCATCCGTATCCAAAATCGCCGACAGCACATCCTCTGCGTCGTGTATGGCAGCCGGAAACTGATGGAACGGCCCGATCCGGTAGGACACGCTTATAACTATTGCGCCTAACTCTCTCGACATCATGGCGCCATACGGAGCCTGTTCCAATGGAGAGCCCATAATGAAGCCCCCGCCGTGAAAGTCGAGAACCACAGGTGCCTTCCACTCCCCATTCTCGACCAATTTGTGACCATCTTCTCCCAGGTCCACGGGCGCAGGGGGGACAAATACATAAAGCGGTATGATGTTGTTTTTGCGACTCGGCAGCGCGATCACAAATGGATGCGGGCCCTTTCTCGACGTGATATGGAGGATTGAAAGCGGTACATATCGAGGTAGTTGAACGAGGAATGTTCTCCATTGAACCTTCCAAGGCAAGCGGAAAAAGTAACTGAGAGTCTGGAGGTATGGGCTCATTGTGCTCGGTGAGGAGGGGTCCAGGGGAGAGGTACCATGGTGGGAAGCCTAGGTTTGTTTATTGGCGGGTAGAGAAGTGACTGCTGATTGATGTTTACGATCCCAATCGGAAACAGGGGTGCCCATGCGCTATGATGTCATGTGAGGCGCGCGTGAGGCGCGCGGGTACGCGTGGCTAGGTAGGAGCCTCCTCCGACTCCTTACCAACAACATCGTCTTCCATCTGTCCGTTGGGAGCCCTTGTTCCCGTTGCGAGTGCCTTCCCTCGTTAGCTCAACCGACAGCGGCACGTCGTCCTCATCTTGCACATCAATCTTGTATTGCTACAATTTTATTAGATACAATCCCGCAAAGCTAGCCATACGAAGTACATCAGCACCCGCCCTGTCCTGTATCTAGCCCCTGATAAAAAGCACCCACCGAGGCATTGACTGAATGAAAGTCATCACCGTACCAAAGATGGCATACCTAGGTAGCTTCCAGACCTTCCGCTCGTTTATGTAGCCGGGAAAGCCGGAACTACAAGGGTACCAAAATTGCCAAAAGATATCACGTTAGTAGTCGCCAGGGACCAATGCTTTTGGTGTGGACTTGACGAAGGAACACACTTCCGTCTTTCCCGAGGACGCCAGAACCGCTCAGGGTGATAGCGGGATATCGGGTTGGCAAGAACTGATGGTGACCTCCTCCCATTTCCCTGTCAGCTCCTCCATTCGCTTTTTGACCATTTTTTCCGAGGGAGTGTGATCGATGTCGAAAATCTCCTCTCCCCCTAGGATCACGCTGGGGGTGGCTACGGTAGAGCCGCAGATCGCAGCGTTGGACATTGCCTCACACTCTGCATCCGCATCCTTAACGGGGTTGGCGAGGTTTGGCGAGCAAGAATACAACGACTTCATGCATTCCGATTGGGCTCTCGGAGAAGGCACAGGAGAACCCCGAACTGCGATGTTAGATCCCTCATATAGACTAATAGGCGAGTCTTGAAGGTTGTCGAGATTCTTTTTGGTCAATGGCGTGTGCGGAGATCCCGGCTCTGAAGATCCCGGCGTAAGGACTCTCACCGACGAAAAGTCGGCCTCATCCGAAGAGTCAACCACGACCTTTCCATCCGGACCAAGCAGCTGTCCCTCATTATCGAAGATGGCGCTCCAATTTGGCCAGGCAATGAAACAATGTGTGACCTCGCTGTCAATGCTAGCGCCCCATTTGTTTCGAGATGTCTTCCGCTTCGTCTTAGGTGCTCGAAGACCAGCATCCACGCAGTCATAGCCACAGGTCAGCATCACGACTTGGCTAAGCTCATGCTCAAAGGGAAGTTGATCGATAACGAAGCCGTTAAGTTTGAGACACCTGTCGCCAGATCGTCAGATATAGAAGAGATATTCATCGGGTTGACTCACCATAGTGGGAGAGGTATACTCTCGTCAAGTCCAGAAGCGATGCGTGCTTTTCGCATGCAGTAGTCATCAAGATACTCGCCGGTTCCATGTCCATGGTGTAGAACGCCCTTCCCGTCGATTCCCTTGTAGTCCTGAGGTCGACAAATCAGCGAACCGTACAAATTAAGTTTAACAGCAGTGAGAACCTCGAGAGATGCTAGATAGCCAGAAGTAAGTTGCATATATGATTGACTTACTACAGGATCTTCGTTGGTAACTATCAATCCGACGACGTCTGCAGCTCTAATCCAGCTGTCCTTGCGCACGAGAGGAGGTGATGCCATGCGAAGGTCAAGAACATGCATACCACCCCCGAACTTATTCCGGAACACGGTCTCCCAGATGATGGCCTGGAAGGACTCGCGCATGCCAAAGACACGGAGCTCTTGTAGATTGGTGAACTTGAGCAGAGGTTTCATGCCTTCAGAAGGGATGTACAATGCACCACCGTTGGGGGATGCTTTGACAGGCTGGCCAACGTCGATTATAAGCTTCTTGAGTGAAGTTGGCAGAACGTCGAAGACAATGCCCATGAAGGATAGCTCAGAGATCCATCTGCATATGTGAGTATGACATGGAACGAAGATGAAGGCTGACCTACGTGAGCTCCTCTAGCTTCTTCATCTCCTTGATGAGGTTACAGATCTGCTCCACGCCTTGGTCCCACTCCGTAACGTTGGATGGCCAGGCGCAGCTCCAAGTTCCGAACACATATAGTTTCTTCGCCGAGTCGATGCTGCGGAAAAGTCAGCCAGCCGTATAGTTAATGTGCAAAGCATCGATCTGCTCGCTTTACTTACGATCGCGACTGCGGCTGATTCTCCTCCTTCCTAAGCAGCTTGGCGACCTGATCGCTCATGTGCTCCAACGAGTTGGCGAATGTACTGTCTTCCTTAGGACTGACGTCGATAGTAACGCAGTCATCGCCCAAGTCGGCCTCAAGCGACGGCGCAAGTTGGTAGTTCTGGAGCAGTACTTCAAACTCCGACATTTTCGTAGTGTGTATGGCCTTGTTTCTGGGTAGCAGCGGCGGCAATGTGCACGGCCCGTACACTTATATTCGATCGTGTGAACCCGATGCCGTTGGGTTGTTGGTTGTCGAAATGTGAAATGGAGCGGAGAAGAATCGTGTTGTCGCAATAAATAAGATTGCGACGTGAAGATGGATAGTCGTTTGCTTGTTTGCTGATGACGACGGTGCGAACGCGCGACCGATGCCCGGAGAAGTTGCGGCCGTGCTGGCAGATGGAGAGTGCGAGATGGAGCGCAGCAGCAGGACAATTCCAGGGCGGCTTGCACGTCGCATTAACACTGGCGCCTCATTTTTCACTACTGTGGGGCAAATCGTTAAGCAGCAGCTCCAGATGTATCGCAGACTTTTGGCTGCGAAGATTATGGTAGTACTGTCTGACAGTGATACGGATGAGGGTGTTCAAAAGTGAGGGTTGAAAGAAGAAAGAACGGCGCGGTCAGTGGATCTATATGTGGAGCCTTTAACTTCTTTAGATATGCATTTATTAGAAAGATCTCTAATCACACAGGACCACGATATAGATGTGCGGAGGTGGTTGTTAACCATACAATCTTCGACATTTGTAGTGTGCGGGCTATGCTTCAACCCCTCCCGGCCTATCAAGGTGCGTACATTATACGCCGAAAGCGAAATTGCTGTGTAACTCCAGCCCATGTTGCATCAATATAATGTTCAAGTATCTCTATACTGAGCGAAGCGAAGTAGTGCGTGGCGCGAGTAAGGACGGATTTCCCCCCCTAGAGCTTATTCCTTCATCCGGGCTCAGGTACATAAAACAGCGAGAGCTCCCACATTACATGCCCCCGACAATCAAGGCCTTACTAGCATACCACTCCGAATTCGAACGAAATGTCACCTTGGAATGCCCCTCTCCCCCCTCAATCCTCACTTTCAAGTGAAAAAGATGACTGGAAGATCTGTTGATCGAGAGATCAGTATCATCATTGATTGTGAGAAGGCTGAGGTATATAGTCTGGAAATGCGCAGCACAGTATATCAATAAGAACAATAGACATTATCTAGCGGGATTCTCGCAGTGACATGATTGATCAAATTTGGTCCATGGGGCCAGTGGAGTTGGCTAGTCCGAATTGGGAAACCAGAGTGAATGGAGCAAGAAAACAGCCTAGCCGAATCAATGAGAACTTCATAAATCATTAATCGCACATTGTACAATATGTAGCTCCTTACGTCTTTGCATATGACACGCAAACGGCCCTTCCAGCCTTCTCGGTGCTTCCATCGCCTCCGTTTGTACCTTCCATTCGAACCTGAAATCCTCGCACCTTGCCCCATACGTACTAGGTCTGTTTATACTAGGCCTATTTCAGTTTTGGACACCCACAAATTAGTGCCCCGCGTCTGGCTCTCTCCTCCACCTCCATACACATCACCAGAGGCCTCCACATACGCATCACCCGGAACCTCAACACAGACGCCATCTGGAACCTCAGCATACACGCCACCTGGAACCCCAGCATACACGCCACCTGGAACCTCAGCATACACACTATCTGGAACCTCAACATACACATCACCTGGAGCCTCATTGTGCAACCCTCACCCACCACAATGCCTCTTTCCGACCTTCCCAACGAGCTCGACATGCATGTGGCAACATATCTGGATAAAACTAACCTGCTGTCACTGTGTCTCGTCTCTAAGCACTGGTTGACAGTTGCTAAACCGCCTCTTTTCGTTGAAGTTGAGCTAACATCCCGAAGTGGTCTACAGGCGAAGATACTTCTTCTAAACCTCCTCAAGTACCCCAGGCTCGCGAAGAAAATCAAAGTCATAAACGTCTATCTGTTGTATTGGGAGAATGTGTGGGAAGATCAAGATGTGTTGAAAGAAGAGAAGGCTTGCAGCAGGCAAGAGGAGGAAAACCCGGATCTGTGGGCTCGAAAAGTCGCACTATTGGACGATTTCTGGCCTCACTCGAAGACCATCGAGAAGGTCGTCAATTCAGCATGGCCGAGCTTGGTAGGCAAAGAGAAAATCTTCCAAGAGCTCAAGGCTCTTGAACCAGAACTTTACCCATGCCTCGCTGTCATCCTCGGCATGGCAGTCAACGTTGAGTTCCTTCAAGTTCCTATAGATCCTAACTCCGACCCCACCTTCGATGCAGTTTTGAGCTACCATCAACCGAACAAGACCGATGCATCAGGTGAACCACGTCCCTTATCCAAGCTCAGAAAATTTGTCCGCAAATGCCGGCCGAGGCTCGAGAATGGTAGCTTTGTGAATACGTGGGCTCCCTTGCCGACCGAGGTAGAGGATATCACCCTCACCAATCACAACATCAACCAGTTCGAATTCCCCATCCCACAATCTGAGGGGTACTTTCCGCGGTCCTCAGTACCATTTTACACTCGTCTGAGCAACATCCAAATCTCCCCTCGGCTGAGGCACTTGGAGCTGAACAAGATTGGAATAGACCCAATCCATCTACTTCATGTTCTCTCTGCAACCGGATACTTCCAAGAATTGCGAACGCTCATCCTGACTAAGGTCTGCGATCCTGAACAATGGTATAATACCGAAAATGTGAAACAACTCACATTGGGTCTATCCACGGCCGTTCCCCATCTGGAGCATTTCGAACTGGAGGTATGGTGGGACCGGCCTCATCCCACCATGGCACACAGCAGCCCCCCTGATACGCAAACGTCATTTGGATCCCTGAAGGGCAATACCAGCCTTGGGAGTATTCACGTAGAACTAGGTGTCGTGATCGACACTTCAGCAGACGACGCCATTTTCAATTTCGTCTCAATCGCGGAGACGGTCCTCCCGACAAGTGTTACGAAAATCTTCTTTAAAGAAGTCAAGTGGACGTTTCTAGAAGACTTGGCCGATTCCCTCGTCCATCCCGACGACCATAACGCCATTTCTGAATTCCTGGCGCACTTGCCGCAGTGCAAAAAGTTAGTGTTCGCTCAGTGTGTTGGATCAGGTCTTTCAAGCCACGCTATACAAGTTTTCGACACTATAGAGGATAAACTACGGGATTCTGGCATCAGTTTCCGTATCGACTGGGACGACGAAGACAGTATGGATATTGATGAAGACGACGACGATGACGATGATCTGAGTGGACCTCCGCCACGTCTGGTGTACTTAAGATAAGGAGTGTTTATGTTTATATGTTCCTATACCCTATCAAGGCATAAAAGGAGCGTGTAGATATCAAGACGTACTACGACCTGATAGTCATTTGCAAACCCCGGTACCCTAAGATGGATATCGAGGGATCTACGATAAGCAGGAGGAGGGCCAATAAGATGTTTAATGGCAGGAGGAGCGCTGATGGGGTGTTTAATGTTATGATTCACGTTGCAACGAGCCTGGAATACAAAATGGGGTGGGGTGAAGCTTGTATCAGTATAATGTAAACCCGGTCCTTTCCTTCATACTGTAATATAACCACGTGCGCGACTGAATACTTAACAGTGAGGTCGAGTCTTAGTGTATTTTAAACGAGGTACCGCGTTTTATACCCAAACAGCCACGTGGCAGACCCTCACTCCCCATATATAAAGCCTGCCCCTCTGATTTCCTCTCCCCGAATTCCCCAACCCAGCCCAACCCCTCAATTCGAATCGACCAACCAGACACACCCTAAATAAACCAAGAAAACACTTCTCGCTACCCGCCATGCCGTCTGAACCTATGGGCGCCAACCGAGCTGCGAAAGCCGCGGGATACAGGCACTTCAAGCACTTTCTCGAGAGCTATGGTCTTCGGCTCTACAACCCGGATGATGTGGAGGAAGGCAAAAATATCTTGAGGGGCATGGGATATAATGTCTAAGGTGCGTGTTGCTTGCACGAGGACAAGTGGCCACAATCTGATTGAACATTGCAGAGTAATGTCGTGGGTGTGGTTTGCTAATGCACCCTAACCGCGCCTTGGGAAGGAGGATGTGTAGTTATGGCGCGCTCTCCTCTGGAAATAAATATTCACCTTCGTCATATAGATGTCTAGAGTTAAATGGTTTAAACACGCTCTGTCATGATAGTTCCCGTGTACATCTCTCATTATTATGGCAGTACGGACTGGGAGCAGAACCGTGATTTCCCAGCTTATGACTACAATGAGGTAATAATAATGGCCGCCTCTGCTTAGTTTACAGACGCCCTAATGTTAGCGCAATAGATAGAATAATACTCTTCCTCGTGCCCACTGTCATCGTAGTCAGGCTTCGTCACCGCTAACATCTAAGCTCGTCTATACCATAATCTTCCCCTTCCCTTTGCTATTCTTCCCCACCCACTTAAGCAACAGCAAACTTACTCCTCATCTGCAACACCTTTCCCCACTTCCACAGCCCCGTGATCCCCGCACAACACAACACTGTCAATCCAGCCAACAAACTCACACCCCCATCGATACCAATGCCCTCAAACATAGGCTTCGCTACTAATACCGCTACAACAGCAAGAATACTCCTAGCTAACACATTCGGGGCAAAGACACTCGCCGCGTACCTTGGGTATATATTGGGAATGTACATGAAGATAGCCTGAGACACGAGATAGATGCCTGACACAACTATGCAAAGGCCAATGGTAGGCGCCATTCAGTGCGTAGATGCGCGAGCAGTCCAGGCGTAGATGAAGAGGCCTACAGGAGTGAGAGGGGAAGCCAAGACCCCAGGCAAGAGGTAGTTTTCTAGAGTTTGCGAGACGCGGGAAGACGCGGTATCTGAGATAGGGGATTTGCAGGGTGAATGCTATGATCCAGGGTGGGACCGACACGAGGAAGATTAAACCGGTGGAGGTGGCGCTGAAGCCATAATAAACAGGGCATACGAGAGGGAAGGACTGGAGAGTATTAGACATGGTACCATAAGTAAGAGGTAGAGAGCGCTTACTTGAAAGAACGAGTAGAAAATTCTGTATATAAGGCCAAGGTACACCGTTCTGAATAACAAGGTCGGATCCATCAAATTCATCTCCCATGGCTTGACAAAGGCATCCCACAGCAAGCTCCCGAGCTGCATTTCCTTTTGTTTGATCTCTGCCTCACTCATCAGATCCATGTTCCCAGTCTCCTCTCTGCGTCGTTTCGCCTCGTAGTAAAGTATCGTCTATTAGAGTCGCTTGAAAACGCTTGAAGAAAAGACTCAGAGAGGTGGAGTTAAGTAATGATGCTGTTCGATAACACACATTAAGAACCGCGACATTGCACTTTTGTTCCACCAAGCATGATTACGTTTAAACTCCATACCTGACTTCTGCTTGCGGTATCAGTGCAGTTTTTCGGTGGTGTTTACGGAGTCGAAGATTCCCCCCCAGCCATGTATCACCGTAAAATGAAGTATAACATGCACACCTGTCTCGCTAAGCAGTTGGGGTTAGCAACTCCCCAGACATTTATCCAACCTGCAAATTGTAGCAAGATATGCAAAAAGCACGCCATTCAGTCGTGATGTTTCGTACAAATAGTGCAAAATTCAGGGTGCCAAGGTCCAGACTTTGGCAAATCGGGGATTGCGGGGTTAGAGTAATAGATATTCTTTTTTGAAAGGACATGTTGTAGACAACTTCGTACGTTAGCTGTTCGCAAATACCTGGATATGCGAAAGAATTCCAGATTCTCAGTTGTTCATGTCCTGCAGCATTGGGCATGAAGTGCCTTGAACGGGGATTGTCTCTGCTCTTCTACTTGAACCCTGAACGGGCAAATGCCATGGTACTTGTGAAGTCATGATGTTATACTATCCTACTGGGATCACCCCGAGAAAACGATCTGCAAGTAGACTTGTTCCGTTGAAGTTCACGGGACCGATCGATGGTGAGCTTTCCGATGCGGTATAAGATCTGGTGACATTCTTTCCGAAACCCCAGATCTTCTTGTTTAACCGTTTCCGCGGAGACTTCCATCGTGCTCCATGGCCAACACAACAATCATTGATCGGCAGCTGGGTTTAGACTTGGCAGTGAACGCCATCGGTAGACGAATTCGAGTCCAGTGCCATCGACTATGGAACGTGCGAAGCCTACGCAATGACACTCGTCTAACCAGCACGCTACCAGCACGCCAACTCTTCAGCTCCCAATAGTGGGCACTTGGCATCCAGATTGCGAGCTGGAATCAATAATGAACTTGAACATGGAGCCATGATTGTTGTTCAGGAGAGACGAAATTAGCGTTGTGATGGGCACTTTGTGATGAAGTAGTGTGGTCGAGTCGTGGGGAATGGAGTCGGGCGGGTAGATGCATGCTAGCGGGGTACATATGTCGGGCCGATGGTTGGTATGTATCTCGCAGATTATGTTCAGGGGGAAGCAAAGAGAGATCTTGAACCTGAAGTCGTTCTTGGAGCAATTATTAATGCCAGTTCTGTCTTTTGATATTGGTGGCGATATCTCCTGGAGGCTCGGTCCGCTCCCTGCCCCATCTTATTACCGCAAAGCCTCGGCAATCGTCTTGTTAACACCGCTCCCCACTGTGACTGCTGCAACACCCGACTCGCGATCCCTTTTGATTACAACACACTCATTAAAGTTTTGACCAAAGCCAAGCTCAGCATTCAGGGACAACTTCGCCTAAGGTTCGCGCGGCACTCTTGGCCCACAAACAGTTTCAAAAACGGAATGCTTGACATCTGTTTGAAGTTCCGCTCCGCATGTCCGCTCTCACTTGCCGCTCTGAGCTCAGCAAACTATGCAACGAAGTTCTTCCGTCAGTACCCGGGCAATGCCATCACAGTAGTCGTATGTATTGTGATTATTTCACTGCATATCCCGACAGGAAGCCCGGTACTGAGAGGAGAGCCCGAGTTGACCAGACTGAGCATGGTCTTGTGAGCATTTTTGTTTGGAGAATCCGATGGCACGTCGAAACCGCCTGTCAGCCCTGAAACTTCGAACAAACAATATCGGCTGTCTACGTCGAATGGGAACGATCGGCAGACTGTGGTTCGGGATTTTCAATAGTGTTCTGGGAGGTTGAGCCGGCTGGACGGACAGTCTACACCTAATCGCTCGGTGGACCGCGAAATTCGAAGTTCGATATGTCACTGAAGCGGACATGCTAGCGGACATGCCCACCAAGAGAGTCAGTCGCCCTGTCTGGTCGGTGGCGCATTCGCGTGAGAAGAACGTTTCGCGTGCAGATCACGCCAGACTCCCCTCCGCCCCTCATTCGTTATCTCTCTGACTCTCGTGGGCTTCGGATTCTTCAGTCCGACGAAGATGGATTGATGGAGACCCAGACCGCAACACTGCAACACAACGGCCAACACCATCCTTCGCCATGTATTCTTACAATTAGAGCATCCCCAAAGCGTGCGTAGTGGCTCGCCTAAGGACTTGCCGTCGATCAAAAAAGCCTCAGAATCCTTCATTAGGGGCGCAATAGCCGTAGTTTGGCCGCATTGCGCTAGCCAGAGTGTTTCAACGGGCGAGTGTGACAAGCCTTGACCCTGTTAGCTATCGTGCAGCTCCAGATGCTCAGAGTTGTGATTGATCGCCATGCGTCCGCTCCGCCCGCAGTGATCTAGTGAAGGCGAGGGCACCGCGCGAGTTGCACCGAGTACATATGTATCGGGTTCGCAGCCATCCTTTGTAACCATTATTATAGCCCAGGTGGTTTTGTTTCTTCAACCCGTATTATCTCACTAATATCGAGCGGCGCGGTACCATTGCATCACGACATTCAGCCCCAAGTTCTTCCGCCATCCAATTTTTATCATCCTTTGCACGAGGCCTACAAAACCAGGTAAGTCTCTTCACTTTAATATCACAGCTCTATTTTTATTCCCGTCCCTGGCTTCATTCCTTGAATTCCTACCGCGAAAGCCATCTACGGACTTCCGCAATTCCCCATGTAGTAATCGAAGCATGCCGGAACTTCTCTAACACCGCCCCCATAGACATCTCAACCAATCACATCCACCAAGGAAATTACCGACCAATCCCATCGTCGACCGCATACCGACACACGGTCGCCCAGCTGGCACTCTCACCACCAAATACACTTCTTGACTCCGAAGGCTTAGGGCGCTGCTACCACTGTACATACTGCGGCTGTGTACTACTACTCGGCTGCCTTACATACATATAGGCACCACCGCCTGCGACCACTGGAAGAATCATTGGACACCGAAAGAACTTGACCTTGGTCGCTTCTCTCACCTCGTCAGCCCGCCAAGCCATACCATACGCTACGAATAGTTCTAGACCTGACTACCTTCGGACGCACTTGACAGCAGTTTCGAAGAACGGTACTACACTACGCCGCGTGAGATCGTACCGCCCCAACACAAATCCACGTTCCTTGGCCATTTCTGGAAATTGTCCTGGAAAACGAGGCACAGCCTCTGTATACTTACCTATAATACCCTGATTCCCGAACCCCGAGTCGACATCAGAACCTCCCACACAGAATCGCCAAAATGGTTTCCAAATCAATAATATCGGTCCTTGCTCTGGCATCCGCACTGTCGACCACATCCGCCCTCCCATCACGATCACACTGCCGCTGCACCATTGTCGACGCATCAAAACCCTACGGCTTTGCCTCAGGAAACCCCGAGAAGATCTCCCCACCCTCGCATTCTTCCTACCGCTCAGTAAACACATTCCCCTCTCGCCCACGCCACGACGCCTGCCTAACCCTCGGCCCCGAACTCGAAAACTTCAAGCACACCAACCCGAAGGCGTACTCCGACTTCCTTGCACACTCCGCTTCGACGGAAGTATGGGTGGATCCGAAATCGGCATCTCCTACGGAAACCGAATCGTCGTTGACTACGGAAGAGACGCCGATTTCGACGACGGTGCTGTTGCACATGGCTGCGAGGAAGGGACTGCAGGATCTGGGTGTAGTGCTACCCAGCATGCCGACAGGGCGACCCCACCAAAGAATCGTTTGCCGACCGGAACATGTGCAGAGTTTCAAGTCGTATCAAGACAGCGCGTATATGCTGTTGGCACTACAAGTTATCGTGGCTTTTGCGTTTTTGGCGGCCGTGGTCGAGGGAGCCACATTGATGGTGCAATGGTACGTTTTCTTGATCACTTTTCTATTCTCGAATCAGACACTAATATTCAAATCAGGTTCCGCTTTGGCTCAAACAACACCTTTGAGGTCACCCAGCCACTACCGGTACGACCAGCCCTCCGTCTCTCGGGCGACGAGAAGCTACTCCGCGCCTTTCCTGCAACAGAAAGCGTCTTCTCCCCAGGCGTGGATAAGAAGTTCAGGGCCTACCGATCAGCGACTTGGTCGCCGAGTTCGCACAGCAAGAAAGTGTTCGAGGCATGGGTGGACGAGGACGACGAGGCGAACAGGCCTGTGATGTAAATACCAGCATTGTACGAAAGGAAGCATAGCATGGGATCCAGGCGTTGATAAGATACAGGGGTTCTATACCCACCACACTTTTACATTCGTTGTTCCTTTTTTTCTTTTATTCAGAAAAAAAAAGTCTGAGTGCCGCCACATATTGGGTATGGGGCCAGCTGCGACGACTAGGTCTACCTGGCGTAGCAATGTGTATATAGTTTACATGAAGATAATGCAATGATCATTACTCAATCTAGTCCCTCTCTCTCTCTCCGCAATCTTCTCTCCTTCTTATTCATCCTTTCCATTTCCATCCACACTCTTATTCTCCACATTCCCCTTCCAAACCGCCTCTTTCCACATCCTAAGCCCCTCCTCCATTCTCCCCACTTCCCTCGCCGCCTCATCCAATATCTCACGTTCCCGCGCCTCGGTAGCACGCTTCTCTAGTCCCTCTATCCGACACTCCAGATCCCGCGTCTTCTGCTTATGTGCTTGCATTTCTTGGGAAAGGTCTTGTATTTCCTTGCGTAGCATTTCCTGTTCGTTCGCTAGTGGGGTGCCTTGGAGGGGCTTGTCTGGTAGCGTGGCGATGACGTGGATGTTTGGGGGTCGTGTGGAGGCGGTTTTGGGAGTCGAAGACGATTTGCGCTTGTGTTTGTATTTGTGGTCTCGGGTGCAGGTGCGCTTGTGTCGGTGGGTTTGGTTGGTCACGTTTCGTGCATGTGGGTGGTTCGGAGAGGTGTGTGTTTCTCGTTTTGGGGACACGACCGCCGCTGTGGAGATATTTGCGGGGGTACTGGGTTCGGGCTTGTGATTGCTGTCGCTGGTGGGTTCTGGGGTTGTCTTTTTGTGGCTTCGGCTGCTCGGACGTCTAAATATGCTCTTGAGGAACAGCATTTTTGGGTCCTTGTGTATATGTGGGGATGCGAGCGGCATAAATTGGATAGCGAGAGAGTCACCTGGAGCGTGTAGTGATAGATAATATTGCGGGAGGGGCAAGGTTTTATTATATGGCGAGTGGAACCCAGCAGCGTGGGTTTGGAATTATAGGGAGGCATGAGCCGTGGTTGGACTCTCCTTGGTACATATTAACGTGTCCCAAAATGCACGGATCTGTCAATTACAGACATGGCGAGAGGAGAAGATTCTTTATTTAAGATGTGCTAAATAACGCGCATCGAAAATATCATGCCCCTATAATATGTCAAGATGGCCGTGGCTAAGGTCACAACGCAAACCCAACACTACGACCGCCAAGTATATCGTGCACATCAAGAATGTACAATACCATGTTCTTCATCATAATTTTTATGAGAGCCTTCCGCCAACTGCTCCTTGCCGCACCACGAGGCTGGATACCGATTCCCAACCCACTTCACTAGATAGACAATCTTCCCATTGACTGCGGTCTTGTGAGTAATGATATTTTTGTACGGCCACATCCACTCCCAGCTGTCTTCAATCTCGTTTTCTTTATTCTTCGCCCATATGCCCCAACCCTCCTTCACTTCCCCATTTTCTTTTTCATACTCAAGCGCCCACTGTCGGAAGAATGCGGCGATCCAGGGCTCCTGACCAGCGGGATAGTCGTCCGGGTCATTTTCACGGGGCGGAAAGATTGACGGGTTCGGCGCTGGAGCATGCAGTGTTGCACCGTAGTATGTGCGTGCTGCATCGCGGTCGAGGACACGGAGAAAAGGATCCAGGAGTTCTGCAAGGTCGACACCCGAGTGAAACTGCCACTCATACTGCTTAAGAGTGTTGGAAACATGGAACATTAGTCGTGAATTTTGTGTTCTCGAGAGCTTGAAGAAATCAGACTCTGTAACGAGCCGGTCGAGCTCGTCCTTGATGCTCCTCATCATTTCTTCGGCGCGGACCGTGAGGATCAGGCAGTCGGCGTGCGTCTTTCCCCAATATGCACAGAGGTCGCAGTCATCCGGCTGGAGAGGAAGCTGAGCCTCGCACCATGGTAGCGGACACTTGATGTTGGATGAGAGATGCGTCTCGATGCATTCACGGCAGAATATGTGCTGACAACCCATCTTGACAGGCATGACTCGCTCCCGACCAGAAGGGGTGTCAAAGAAGTACTCCAAACAGATCGAGCACGGCGTCTTTTCCTGGGAGCGTCGAGAGCGCACCGCCTCCATGGTGTGGGGGCATGGATATACACATTTGCTCGTGCGGTTGCGCTTGCCTGATAAAGTGGTTTCTTGCGTCTCTTCTGTCGCCGTTTGAGCTCGCTTTCGGGGCGACTTCCACCGTGCTGCAGACGAAGTACTGTCGAGCTAGTTAGCGGATGGTATCTCAGATGGTTGTAACTGCATAGTACAGGGCGTGGAAGTAGCGCACCTCAACGATTCCTCATTGAAACCGACTGGCATCGCGAAGTTGCAGGCCCAAAGGAGGCTGAGTTGGAGGAGAAAAAAGTGTTGAGGAAGTCAAGATGGTGGTTCAAGAAAGGAAAGCCGTCAGAGGTGGAAGGGGAGGGTGAGGTTCATCACACAGACGCAGTGAGACATGAACACAAGCTTCCCCGCACACAACTACAGGCAAACGTTATCAAATCGTTTCGCGAGAGTCCTTTTCATGGCAAAAGCGAAGATACGCATTAACTTTCAATGGCGAGAGGTTCTTCATCATATACCTCTTTGATAGACAAGTCCGGAAAAGCTGCTCGAAGCCGTTTGGCCAGGTACCGAATGCCCCATTCTTCCGCCGCCGCGTGTCCAACACATGCAACAGACATGCCATGCTCCCCCGCAGCCCTCAGCCCATTATCGCGAGGCTGTCCTGTCATGTACAGAATGTGCCTACCTGGCAGCTTACCCCTGTCCGCCCACCCACGCTGCTGCGCCGTTTCCAGCACGCGAAATACCTCGTCCGCATTAAACGCATTCATGATAGCGACGACCTGGATCTGATCGGATGCGCCTTCCTGGAGATACTCCAAGCCACCAAATTCTTGCTCGATGCGATGTTGAAGCACTCCACGGGGGACATCGGCCCGTCCGACGATGCCGATCTTCCTCTCCGGATCGCCTTTGTAGCCTTGCACACATACGCTCTCCCCGACCGTCCCCAGACGCTCCGCTAACGCCATGTTCCAGCCTACAGTGAGGTGCTCATCGAACGAAGTGTGGCTCGCAAGCACGAGCGTGCCTCTTCTGATGCGCCGTCGCTCCAGATCGAATGGTCGATGGATGAAGCATATCGTTCGTGGTGGACGAGCCAGAATCGCACCATTCGTTGAAGGCTGCGAAGCAGACGGATCGAACTCTATTTCTTCGTATACGCCGGGTGTCGGCACAACGCTGAGGACGACCTGATCGACTCGCGCCGTGTCCGCAATGTACTTTGGGTTGCGGGGGACGTGGTAGAGGAACTGGACGTCGTTCGTCTTTGGCGGTAGGATCGTCGCAATGAAATGGGAAATTGCAGAATGGGTCGGTCTTTTCTGCATAGCGAATATGGATGTGAATAGCATTGAGGTTAATTGACAAGGAGAAAAATATCCTCTCACGACTCTTATACGTCATTGAGTTGTGGTGGCCATCGCAAGTCTAGATGCCGAACGCCCTATCCATAGATGGCAGCGCATGGCCTGAGATGAAGAGTGCTTATTCGCACGCAGAAAAACAAGGACTTGATTAACGGTGGAAGAAATACTACAGAAGTGAAGAAGTTGGAAAAGCAAATGCGTTGATTAACAACCTTATCAATATGCATGATCGGCACTAGTGTCTTTCCGGGAAGGCGTCAAGGTTGTCCTTTCCTCACACCTCCACGCCCTTCGATTCGACCACTCGGTGAGCCTGAAGAACGTGACTCAGTCTTTTTCTCACTATATAAGCTGTCCATGAGAAACACGCGAACTGCGCTGCTTCACAGGCCTATACTGACCAGAGCTACAATTCGACCACCCTTTCTTTCCCCACCTGTCCTTTTATCTTCTCACACGTTTCCCATCCCAAGTCGTACTCTTCCTTCCTTTCACCCGCCATATATGACCATGGCTGCCGTGGCAATCTCCGCTCCAGCCATTGTAGGCGCTTTGCGCTGCCAGAGGGACTCCTATCTCCAATTCCTCGAGACTCAAGTCGTCTCCTGCACCGAATACATCCCACCTAAAGCACCCCAAGCAAGCGGGAAATCTAAATCTAAGAAATCAACCGATCCCGAAAAGGCCGCCGAAAATAGCGTTGATACCTCTTCAAAACAATGGCTGATCGAATTCGAAGACTCGGTCCTCTTCCCTGAAGGTACTGCCCGCATACGACGTGGATGATTGATACTGAACGAGAAACAGGCGGCGGTCAACCTACAGACCATGGATCCATAACCCCATTATCCCAGGATTCAGATATCGCTCCCATCCCAATAACAAATATCCAGCGCCACGGTCTCCGCTGTGTCCATTTCTCCACCCAGCCACTCCAACCCGGGCAAAAAGTACGCCAAAACCTTGAATTCACGCGCCGCTGGGACAACATGCAGCAACACACTGTCAGTAAACCCCCAGATACAGACTGCGCTCACCATATAGCGTCCAATGCAAAATGCTTTTCAAGATAACATTTACTGAGACGTCTTTGGGTGAACTCTACTAACTTCTTACCTCCACATCAGGGCCAACACCTTCTCTCCGCCATCATGGACACTCTGGATATCCCCACACTGAGCTGGTCCATGGGCTCCGCAGGAGAAATGAACTCCATCGAGATCCCACGCAAGCCCTCCGACCAAGAACTCACCGACATACAAAACCGCTGCAACCAAATCATCCGCGAGAACGTCTCCATTACAGTAGAAACGCCCGACGGCAAGAAAGGTGAAGCAAAAAAAGTTCCCGGCGACTACGACAAAGAAAAAGGCGTGGTCCGCTTCATCAAGATCGGAGACCTAGACTACAACGCGTGCTGTGGCACTCATCTCAGACAGACAAGTCACATTAGCCTCATTCTCCTCCACCACACGACCACGGTCCGCGGAACGAATTGTCGTCTCTTCTTCTCAGCTGGTGACCGCGCTATCAGACTCGCCACCGATTCCATCAATTCTCTCCGCAATATTGCCGTCTCGCTAAGCTCCTCTAGTGAGCCTAAAGAAGTGCAATCCAGCGTGCAGCGCCTGAACGAAAACCTTTCAGAGTCTCGCAAGAAAGAGAAGAAGTTGTTGGCCGAGATCGCAAAGTTCGAAGCGGAGAGGGTGAAGGGCTTGTTGAAGGATGGGAAGCCTGCGTGGTGTCATCGCGCTACCGATGGGCTGGATTTTATCAACCTCGTGGTCAATGAGTTGAGGGAAACGCTCAAGGAGGGTGGTGTTGTGGTGTTAGCTTCTGGAGAGGCGAAGATAGCGGGCTCGATTATGATCCTAGGCGAGAAAGAGAAGGTGGAAGCTATGTCGGCAAAGGCTAAGGAATGTGTGAGTACCGTAAAAGGTGGTGGGAAGGGTGAAAAATGGCAAGGAAAGGTCACTGAGTGGCAAAAAGGAGAGGTTGAAACACTCAAGGCTGCAGTCGAGGGGAATTGAAAGTGAGAAGATCTGGAGAGTGACTTGTGTCTGATAGATCATATGTATAGACAAGCTATGCGACCGCATCTTTATAAAAGTGCGAGGGTATCAAGCGAACGTTCCCTGCCCTGTGGGTATATATACACCGGGCTCACTTCCCTATTTGCACGTCAAACCTTCCACTCCCCTAAAATATGCACATGTGAGAAGTTATCCAAAAAGCGACCGTATCATCCATCCCAAAGAATATCAACAAGAATCAGAACCCCCAACCCATCAAGGCCACCTCAAACACTGTAGACCTTGACCGAGTTAATCAACCAGTAAGTATCCGCGAATGACTGTGGCTGCGACGCAACATACGACTGGCACGTGTACGACTGCGGGCATCCGGAAGAGCCCCAAACAGAGCCAGCCCAGTCCCCACAGAATGTAATATCGAAGATCTGTCATTGGTCAGCTACCCATCTTTCTCACCCATTACCATCAAAGGGGAAACTGACGATATTCATATTGCGGAACTGAGCATCGAAGTTGCACCCAGCAAAGCTGGCAATCGGGGTGCCCCAAGAATTATAATCTGGATTTCCGTTCTTGATGTTGGCGGGTACGTCCCGTGCAGCGAAGTACCAGACCTTGATATCTGACGAGGACCAGAGAGCGGCATACACACCGCCGCCATTCGCATTGAATGCGGTGCCGTAGGATGTCGCGATGTTGGACTGACGACCGCAGCCAACGTAGCCGCCGGCGGCACCGCAGTCGGCGTTGCCGATGATCTGGCCGGTTTGGCCGCTGGAGCCTACCGTCGGCGTGCAGCCGGGGGAGCTGTGCAGTGTGACTTGGTTGTAAGTGTTGAGGTTTACGCCTTCAAGGATGTCGAGTTCGCCTTGGTTACTGCAATACGGGTCAGTGTATACTGTTTTCAACATGTGGGTTGGTACTTACGGCCAGTTCGGACCGACCATCCAGAAGGCAGGCCATGCACCGCAGTTGCTACCGGGCACGTGGGCGAAGTCGGCAATGATAAGGCCATGCTGGTAGGCCGTTTTGCTCTGGACGCGTACGCTCTTGCGTCCGACGCCGTTCGGGTCGAGCACTGAGCTCGTGTCGACACCCATGTAAACTTGATTGTTCTGGAACTTGATCAGGCCTTGGGATGTAGCCGTGCCCTGGTCTACGTAGTTCACATAACCATCTGAAGGTTCAGTAGTCATTCATGAGTACTTGTTGCTGTGTAACCTACGGGTAGGGTCGCCAATCTGGTACATGTCAGTTCTCGGAGATCGTATCTTGGGTTAAGGTGACTCACGGCTTGAACATCGAACTTGCTCAGCCAGTTGCTAGCATCGTATGTGTCGATCAGAGTCAACGCAGCAGAATTAACAAACAAGTCTACTGGAGATGTCTCATTGAAAGGTGCCTTCGGCCCTGCGGGTGCTGGTGCTGCAGTAGCGCAGTTCCAGAGGAATGGCAGCGTTGTAATGAAGGATTTGAGAGACATGGCGAAGACTTGTTGTGATCGAAAGGAAAGAGCGCGTTGCACAGAGCATTAGTATATCCCAAGGGCGTCCATCCCGTGGTCTTTATATCATGATCAGGGGGCATGATAGTCGAACATTTTTGAAATTTGGGTCGGCTGTCGAATCCTGCCGTGCTGTAGCCCGCCCTAGCTGGACAATACAAATGTGACTATACCTCTCTCTCAAGCATACCTATTGCTATTCGTCAACGTGAATAAATTGCAAAGTCTTGGTCTGGTGTCGTTGCATCCGATGCCTAGGATCAGTCCGCCCCGGATATAGCGAACCCTGGAATAGCGGATGACAGTCCCAGCTAGGAAGTTAGAGAGAGGCTGGACCGTGAGGCGTGAACACTCTACCATCCAGCCTGACAGGGCTCAGCGGATGTGGCTTTTCATGAGTAATGGCGCTCATTAGTTTACCTGGAAATGGGGTGGCGCAAAGGATAATCAGAGAGTTCTCGCGTTTACGAACGATGACTGGCGAAGACCCTGCGCCGCTCATCAAACTGCGATCGCCTCCGCGGGTAGATCTCTCGAATACGCGAAGAAGCATATCTGTAACTTTATATATGGACGGAAGAAAATAAATCCAGAAGTCATGGCGGCTCTGTGGTTGCCCAACCTGCTCAGTACTTATGACATGTCTCTGCAAGTGCAACTTGCTTTGTGACTTCAAAGGATCAAACTGGGGTGCCAATGCACATGAAAGCCGTTGTGTGTAGTAGAGATACCAGACACCCCTGCGGGGAGGGAGTAGGGTGTGAGACCGGTACCTGGGGTAGATGCAGGGTGCCATGCATGGTAAACATTGTAGGGGAACATATAGTACGAACCTCGAATTACTTGCCTACTTCTCTGATCATTGCCTCTTTACCTTGCCGTGCTCATCTGACCTTGAACATGAGCAGACCTATGAGATAGGTGGGACTGTTTCGCATCTGGACTGGTGTGGTGGCACCCCGCGATTTCCCCAGTGTCCGCGCGGACGCCATTCAGACCACACCTCTTGAGGTATTCAAAGAACCGTGCCACTGTTTTACATACACCGTACACCCCGGGATTTCAGCCGATCGGAGATCCTATCAGGATCGTGTGTTTTCTGAAATCTGGCCAGCTGTAGTGTCGTCGCCTGCACGCGAAGAGTTCGCGTGCTCATAGCTCACGGTTCGTGGCCCCACGTCCACCGCCCTCCCATCGCACGCGCTCTTCCCTTCAGCGAAACGGAAGAGGCGGTCCATGGAGGGTGACATTGCGTTCGGCACTTTACAAGATGCTACACCGATAGCGATGGACAAAGAGATGGGTGGTATGGTTGCAGTGGGGCATTCGCAGAAACCGGCCCGCTGGCGACGCTGAAGCTGCGAGTGGGGGGCGTACTCTCCTATCGCGGGGAGGGGCATGTGAAAGACGGTATTCTCGAATCGCGATACTTCTAAGAAGCAAAAGTGATAGGGTAAAAGAGTGCAGCGCATTAAGGGTGGGTTGAAAGGTCAATGGGAAGGTCGAAGGATGACACCTTCCTCAAAGCCATAGGTCTAGCTGTTAAGCCGTTCCTGTCGATCAGTTGACTGCCGTGCACTCCGGTGCTTACATCCACGTCCATCTACACTACCAATTGCCATTTTCCGTAACTCGAGATGAAAAACGGTCCAGACTACACAGTGCCCTGTCCCACTACCCTGGACGATGTCTAGTGGAGGTGGGGACGATCTCGAAGGATTCTCCAAGTCTAAGCCCGCAATCTCCAGAAACTGGACGGTGGTAGTTGTCCCGACATCGAGAAAAGCGGGCGTAGCCAAAGGGATCACGCGGGAGATTCGATTGGATGAATTCCTTGCCCTGGGGGTTGGTTGCGTGGGCTTGCAGTGTCGTGGCTTTAATCGCACAGTTCTCAGCGGCATCTTTCTAACACACAGTCTGATTTGTCAGGCATACGTAACATAGTTGTACAACTGAGTGATAACTATTGGTCTATTGTCTTTGATGTAGGAACGCGACATGCAAACACGGCTTGCAGATACAATCTTCACTGGAACGGAGGATAGTGTACGACCGTTACACGCATGTCTTGGTCGAGGATCAACATCGGCTTGTACGACTACTCAGACTGCTATCAGAAGCCTAGTGACGTCGATTAGTCAATGCCGCGCCAGTGTGGTCATGGTACATTCACGACCACCCCCCACGGAAGCTTCGGCCACCGTCATCTACCAACCAACAACACCCCCACTTCATACGGGCAAACTCCAACACCTAATGCTTCGCACTCTCCCCTTTATAACATCAAATCCAGCGTGGATCCAGAATGCCACCTAGCCATCCCTTATACTTGCCTTCTCCAGATATCTTCGCATCCGGATATCCCGGATGTCGAGAAGATTTCGCATGCACTGTTTTCATGAGGCCGCAACGATCATGTCATGATCATATTTTGTCGCTATTTGGCATGCTGATTACTCTCTGGTTTGGTGCCAGTGAGTGGACTGAATAAAGAGACAATACTTAACTGGTGGGTAAGGTGCATCCAGAGGTCTTGGTGTCATGGTTGTCCAAATAGCCACTTACATTATTGGAGTGAAGGTGTTGCAACAACTTCACCCAAGTATTCCGGGAATTGACTATAAGAACAAGGGCTACATGGAGAGCAGAGTTGAGGCTATAAATGAGGGCGACAAAGGAGTAGATGTCGTGTACGACGCAGTCGGCATAGTGCAGTCAGCATTGAAGTGAAGTGAATCAAAGATCTGGGGAAAATGGTGATTGCGGGGTTCGTATGAAGAGGTAACTAGATAGAAGAGGTGGTGATGAACTAGAGTTTGTTGAAGTCGAGAAGCTGGATAACTATCTAGTCAATAGAGAAATTCCATTACTGGTTGAATTCGGCCGTTTTGCGTGACTATATCTTCGTAGAAGATGGCAGATGAGAGCTGCAGTGAATAGTTGATGCTTGTGATGTCTTTATGAGGCTTGCGGAGATGAGCGGTATCACGCCGGTTCTCTGGCAAAGTGTATGGACTCGATGGCATTGCACAGGCACCGGAGGTAGTAAAAGGACACCGCGCATACGGCCGTATTGGGTTGACAATAGAAGGAAGGCCCAGGCTGTAGGGGATATTTACATATACATACATATGAATGTCTGGTGGTAAATGATAGTCACGTGATGACGGTCATATGTGCCAAGGCGCTAGCACACGGGCCCCTGTCTAGCGCGCGCTCTTCAATGCTCGACCGTTGAGGCTCGAATACTTAACAAAGCGACTCCCCATCGCCCTTGCCAACCTTCCCTCTTCCTCGCCTCTCTACTCCGTACCTCACTGCGCCGAGCTGCTACCTGCAACAGCAGAAACGCCCCGCTTACTAACTTGCACGCGCCTCACACCTGCTGCGCGCGCGCTTCAACCAAGGCCGATACGACGGGCTGGCCAGCAAGCTTCCGCGCCCTTCATACAATACCACAATGTCCGTCGACTACCAATCCGAGTCGGACGACGACGGCTTCAATCCCGCGCCGGAGGTCGATGACGAAGAGATGGCGCAGAACGATGCAACTACACATGATGATGACGAGACGGCAGCTCCCGGGCGCCAGTCCGACAACGAGGATGATGAGGACAACGAAGAGAACGAGGACGACGAAGATGAGGAGGAGGATGAAGAGGATGAAGATGTCGTGGTAGGTCCAACTATGGCCCCCTGGCTAGCATGCGCTGACTTGATTTGAATCCGAACCAGGCCCGTCCAGCGAAGCGGAGAAAGAAGAGGGCGAACATGTTCATCGATGTGGAGGCCGAGGTAGACGAGGAAGAGGACGAGGAGGAGGATGACAACGACGAGATCGTAGACGAAGTCCACCCTGACGACCTCCTCGAGCCCACGGGCGCCGATCTCGACGACCGCCACCATCGTCAATTCGACATGCAGCGCCAGGTCCAGGCAGACAAAGACGCCGAGCAGATCGCCAAAGAATACGACGAGAAATACCGGCGGCGCGAGGCCCAGAGCGCCCGAAGGGGAGCGTACGGGGCTGTCCATGCGCCTGCGCCCTCGGTCTCGGATCCGAACATCTGGGCTGTTAAAGTCAGGCCGGGCAAGGAACGCGAGGTCGTCATGGCTATCCAGAAGCGCATGGACGAGGCGGCGCGCGCGGGACAGCGGGCAAAGATCTATTCGGCCTTTGAGCGGGGCGGTACCATGTCGGGATACCTCTACGTCGAGGCCGACGCGAAGCAGGACATGGTGGAGGTCATCGAGAACATCCCCAATGTCTTCATGGGCCAGGGCCAGATGGCCATCGAAGTCAAGGAGCGCCAGGATCTTCTCCGCAAGCGCCAGCGGACGCCTCTTGAGGAGGGCAAGTTCGTGCGCATGCTTCGCCCGCCGCTCTACAAGGGAGACTTGGCCAAGGTAGTCGAGGTCCACCAGAACGGCCTGGACTGCACCGTACAGCTGGTTCCCCGTCTCGATTATGGCCTGGGCGAGGACGCAAATGCAGCTGTCGACAACAAGCGGAAGCGCCCTGCCTTTGGCCGCAACGTCGAGCGCCCGCCGCAGAAGCTATTCAACGACAGCGAGGCCCGGAAGAAGCACATGAAGTTCCTGACCCAGGTCGGCGCAGGCAACCAGCGTGCCTTCACCTACAAGAACGAGGACTACCAGAACGGCTTTTTGCTGAAAGAAGTCAAGGTCAACTACGTCACTAGCGAGAATGTGAACCCGAGGATGGAGGAGATGCAGTTCTTCTCCGTCACCGCCGCTGACGGCACCGAGACACTCGATTTGCTAGCTGTGCAGGCTGCCCAGAAAGCCGCGACGTCTGGCTCAGCCTTTGTGAGCGGCGATACCGTTGAAATCTACGAGGGCGAACAGAAGGGTCTACGCGGTACTACTGTTACCGTGACCGGCGATATCGTATCTATCAAAGTGACCGAAGGCGACCTCAAGGGTCGGAGGATCGATGCCCCAGTTAGGACGCTTAGGAAGCTGTTCCGCGATGGTGACCACGTCAAGGTTATCGGCGGAAGCAAGTACATTGACGAAGTGGGTATGATCACAAGGATCAAGGGCGATAAGGTCACTTTGCTCTGCGACTCTACGCAAACCGAGATCGTCGTCTTCAGCAAAGACTTGAAGCGCGCCGCTGACTCGGCTACGCTTGGAGATGAGTCCAAGTACAACATTTACGATATGGTGCAGATTGAGTAAGTTAGAGAGCTGTTTTGATCTTACAATTGCTAACCCAAATTTAGCAATGCCACAATCGGCATGGTCGTCAAAGTCGACCGCGAAGTTCTCAGGGTTCTGGATCAAAATGGCAACCCTCGAACGCTTCTTCACACGCAAGTTACTGATCATTTTGACAACAACCGCAATGCTGTTGCCACAGACCGAGACGGGTCCGAGATCCGCAAGGACGACACGGTTAAAGAGCATGGAGGCGAGAACCGTCAAGGCAAAGTGCACCATATCCATCGCGGCGCCCTTTTCGTTACAAATCGCGAAATACTCGAAAACGCTGGTGTCTGGGTCGTTCGTAGCGCCAATGTCGTCACCATGGCCGCGAAGAGCGGCCGCACTCAGGCGGCAGGACCTGATCTCAGCGGCATGAACCCCGCTATGCAGAACCAGAATGGCGGAGTCATGCCGCCACCTACTACCCGGCCACAATTCGGACGGGACAAGTTGATCGGTAAGACGGTCACGATCCGAAAAGGCAACTACAAGGGTCTGCTCGGTATCGTAAAGGACACCATGAACGACGAGGCTCGTATCGAGCTTCACACAAAGAACAAGCAGGTCACAGTCAAGAAGGACATTCTTACCATCAAAGACCCTCTCACCGGCAACACCATCGACGTCGGAGGAAGCAGGTTTCCGAACCGTTCACGAGGCGGGTACTCGGGTGCTACCCCAAGCCAGAATGGCCCTTCTTGGGGCAACTCCTCTCGCAGCAGCAACGGGCCGTCATGGGGCGGCGCAACACCGTCTGGCGGTCGTACGCCTGGATGGGGTGGAGGTGGACGTACGGCATATGGCGGCGCAACATCCTACGGTGGCGCAACAGCCTATGGCGGAGATGGTTCACGCACAGCTTACGGGGGCGATGGCTCTCGAACCGCCTACGGCGGCGCGACTGCATATGGAGGCAACGACGGCTCGCGAACTGCATACGGTGGCTTCAACTCTGGTAGCCGCACGCCTGGGTGGGGTGCTTCTTCCTCCACCACGGCTTCAAAATCCAACCTCTCCGCCCCTACACCTGGCGCATACAATCCCCCGACTCCTGCGCCGTACTCTGCACCTACACCCGGAGCTTATGGAGCGTATTCGGCCCCGACACCAGGCGGCCCGCCTATGGACGCCCCTACCCCCGGCAACTTCACGGCGCCTACCCCGGGCGACACGACAGGGCAGTATAATAGGGGCTACGGGGGATATGCTGCACCGACACCGGCTGCGGCACCTACGCCAGGAGCTTGGGCCGAGACACCGGGTATGGACGACGACCCGAGGTATGACTGAGCATTTTGAAAAAAAAAACAGGCTCTGTAAAGTAGGCGTGTAAGGTATCAGATTGGCGAGAATATGAATGTGGCGTGGCCTAGGAATATTGATGTCTGGAGTGGAGCGAGTTCTGTGCTTGGGCAATGAACGCTGGGTATTTTTTTGTTTGTCCTTTTGCCATCTTCAGCTTTCTCCTTACCTTTCTCTGCATTGGTAGGGGGTGGGAACGGGAAGAAAATGGGGAATGCTATGCTATTCTTTACTACTGAAATCTAAATGAATCATCTCGTCATGTAGTTTGCTTGCCATTGATCAGAGAAGGAAGGAGCTCGATGCAAGCCTGCCACTAAGTGAGTTGTGAAACACTTGCTATCCTTTTCTGTGCAGCTCAATCTTATCTTTTTATTTCACCGCAGTATGTATGATGCGATTACAATTCATGTGACTGCAATTGGACAGGACTCAAGAGTTGGGACTTTTATCTACCAAATATATATAAATAAAGATATATATGATAAGGAAGAAGACAAAAGACAGGCAAAAGGAAAAAAAAAGGCAAAAAGAAACCAGAGGGGTGAAAAAAAAAACCTTTCCAAGCGCTGCGTTACTTCTTGACGGGACGTAAAGGGACATAAACCATGCAAATTTTGTAGTAATAAGAGGAAAAGAGGAACGGGAAGAGATCAGTAGTAGTAGTAGTAGTAGTAGTAGTGAGCAAGGGAAAGTACCAAACACAGAAAGCACGCCAAGAAATCGACAGGCAGCCACGAAAAATGCTCAACGGTCCTAAAGATCCGTAAATCACAGATAATGTGTTATGCCGAAGAGGACAAAAAAAAGGAAATCGGAAATCGGAAATCGTGGACTACGGCCCAGCGCCAATCTATGCATATAGTGGAAAAACGAGGAGGAAAGAGCAGAAAGGTACTGATAGCGGGGAACCATACTGGATGCCAAGACGAGGGAGATAGATACTCCAATGAGCATTGCAGGGATGGAGGGCTGCATCGAAAGAAGAGCGGTGAGAAATGCAGGGCGTTCGCACAACTACTGCAGAGCTGCATGCGTAGCGTATTGATGCTGAGAAGAGAGATGATTTGGACTGCATCGGCATGCTTTGATGCAGTACGGTTCGGAGCGAAGCGCTGTTAGGTTGGTGAGGCGCATAGGCTAAATATCTTTGCTTGCCTAGACGTCTGTCGCAGGCCTTTTATCAATTGAGGAGTAGCATCGGCCAACAGAGCAGGCGGGGTAAAGTTCGAGTAGCGCAATGTGTGCGTTTTGACCGAATTGTTGTGCGTAGCGACCGTCGTTCTCTTACTTGTGGCAGTGTTCCTCTAAACATGCCTTCCTCACGACCCACTTTTCCCAAAACTTCCGTTGGGCGTACGTCACCGCCACCCCGTCGTCTCCGAGTACTTCAATACTGTCGGAATAGCTGCTGCAATTGCACCATGGTACGGATGCAGGGGTATCGGGAGACATGGGCGGGAAATGAATGTCTCCTCCTTGCTCGGGTGCGTCCGAGCCAGCATCCGAGCCAGCATCGGAATCGGAATCAGCGACCGAATCTTCGCTGTTCTCCTCTTGAGCCGGATCGTCTTGAATGTCGTCTTCATCTTCCCGCTGATCCCAGTCCTCACTGTTGCCGTCGCTGCTACTGTCGCTGCCGAGGAATTGGTCATCAGGGACTTCAGCACCCAATGTCCATTGCTCGTCAAAGTGCCTTTCATAGTCGATCCTCCGCAGTGACACCCAATCCAATCGCGACATATCCTCTCGTAGGAAGGCCAGTATATCTTTCCATCGACTTCCGTCTTTTAAGACTACATCCCGTAATCTCAAACCACGAAGTCGGTCTCGGTGTCGACGTGCTAGGCCAATGATTTCGTCTGCATCGAGTCTCCATGCCTGAATCCCAAATGCAAGCAGCTTCTCCCATTTTACGTGGTGGAATATCTCTTCTAGACGCAAGCTGAGTGGTCTATGCGATGGGAAACCAATGTGAAGTGCTTGCATATTCTTAGCAGCGTTGAAAACAACTTTGGACAAGGTAGCCAATTCGCGCATCCTATTGTCTAGATCAATGCCATCGTCGAAGTGAAGTTCCAAGCATGTAAGCCGTTCTGCTAGAAGGTGGAGAGTCGGCGGAGGGTCATCGACGGCTCCTAGTGCACTTTGTGGGCTGAGCATTGGAGATGAAAACCTGGAGCAGGGCGAGCCAGAAGCTACCAGAGCACTTCCAATCGTTTTCGTTGAGTGTGAGCAAGCCGGCGCCCATTTCAGTTCAACTAGTTGATTGAGGCGCTCATGCTGTCGAATGTACGAAATAAGCATCCCGTCCTGTTGATCCTGTAATCGGAGAATTTGTACATGCTGTAGGGATGTGAAGGCTGAAATGGCTTTGTTCAGAACGCGCACGTCTTCCTTCGTCTGCACTATCTCCCTCTGCTCATTGACCTTGTGTACGAAGTGTCTGACATCGAGAGGACCGAGGCTCGCTGGCAAGGTCGGCAGCAGCTCGCTGACTCGTTCTCTTCCTGATGTTGTATTAGCAGAATGAGCGAACGCTAACAGGGGTGAAATCGGACCCTCTACATAGAAGAACGGTACCATGTAACTGAACTTCCTGACATGTTTGGCAAGGTGTGCTTGACCGGCAATGTTCTCTAACCGTTTCAAGCCTTTCTTGGAGAATCGAGTGGTTACTCTGGAGAACTGGTGGAGGGCACCGAGAACGGAGAATCTCTTGCAAGTGAGTCTGAAGCTCGCTATGTCTTGGGCCTGGTCTCGATCTGGCGGTGGGGGTGGTTTGAAGCTTTCCTGGGAGAGATAGGCACGACGGTCGAGGCCAATGAGCTTTTCGGGGTCTGACTCTATGTGGTCGAGAATTTCGCGAAGAAGTTCGTTGGACAGATTGAGAAGGCCCATCGTAGGGGCGGCCGGTGTATAGCAGAACAGTTATGACGAGGCAGGAGGGCGCAGATGCAGCGACGAAGTAGAGCGCATACAGAGATAGTGCGTCGTTGACCAGCTAGCGGCGTGTAAAGGCAGAATCTGGTAGTGTTCGAAGTCGCTCTGTGGGCATGGAAGCGCCGAGGGACAGTCAGAACAAAGGCCCTGCTGCATGACCTCTTGCTCAGCGGTCCGCTAAGCGTAGGAGGAGATGTAGTGGTGGACAGGACACGGTGTGAACCGGGAAGGCTTGTCTCCTCATGACATGCAGGCCCACAAAACACCACAGCCAGGCCTATCAGCAGGCGCGGACATCACCTGACGATATTCTCATGCGAGTTTCCTGCGGGCTCCGGGAAGGCAAGGTTCCTCCCGAGCGAGAAAACGGATCTTTTGATTGAAGACTGGACTTGGTGGTTGCGGCGTATGAGAGCGCGGGGGGTGTGTGACGCGCCCCACCTTGCCAGCGAAGCAATGCAGCTACGAGACGCCGATCGAGAACGAAAAGGTGTCTCGACTTCGGTGCCCTTGGATCCCCGGTAGTGTGGAAAGGAGGTGGTGACGACACCGAGTGCAAGGAAGCATGAAGAGGTGGAAGGGCGGCCGTGGTGGCAGAGCTGGGGATTGCGAGCAGAGTTCGGTTGACAGCACCGTAGCCACACGGTCGGAATAGGCTACTGCGCATCATTGAAGCTGATCGAAGGCCTCCCACGTCGACTCCGTAATCGAGTAATGGAAGAAATTGCCTTATTCAATGCGGACGGTGGCGGTTTCTGGTTGATGTAGCGTAAACCCACGCGGGCCCTGATGGCTGCAGGTCTTAGTGGTGTGTGGCACACGCGTTGTTTTTGCTGTCAGCGGAGACCTTTTGACCTGCAGGCAGTCATGCGCGCTGGCAACGAGACTTTTATATGTGGACAGGTCCGTGAGCGTGACATTTTCCTGTGCAGCCTGTGTATATCGAACATAGCACCTAGCATATCCAACTCATTGATGTGCTGCATGGTGCGTGGATTAGTAATGACTCAGATAGAACATCACCAACATCGCAAGGAGGCTCGAGGCCGTGTTTCTTACGCTACGTTTGAGGAACCTTCTATGATCTGCCTCGTGTCGATCTCGAAGAAAGCCATGCTGGTATTGTACAAATGGGTACAGATATGGGTACAGATATGGGTACAGATATAGGTACAGATATAGGTACAGATATAGGTACACGGCTACTGCATCGTCGCACTCCAGGACAGATCACTGCCAAGATGGCATACGTCGTACAGGGATCAGCCAGCCCGCTCACTTCGTGACTTGCGTATCTCTGTGCTGCTCAACTTACTCTGGAATGTCTCATCCACCCCCTCCTCTTCGCTGGCGTCGAGCACATCCACCTCGAACACCTCCAACGAGCGCCAGCCCTTCTCTGCACGCTTGTCATTGACGGCCTTGCCCCCGCTCCGTGTCTCTAGGGAGATGGCCAAGGCAGAGATGGTCTCGTCCGTAATGGTAGGTCCAAAGGGGTCTTGTATCTCGACATAGTTAATGGTCAAGCCGGAAGGGTACGTCACATGTACCGCACGTCCATCCTGCCCCGGCTCTTTCAGCTTCTCGATGCGGATCCTCTTGTCTTCGGGGGATCCGAAATAGACAATGGAGGAGAGAAAGTCATGCGTGGCTCGCTGGCGTTCGTCCCAACTTTCCAGGTACTCGGAAAACTTCTTGTTTCCGAGCAAAGCATCGCCTGTGATGCCAATGGTGAGTGTGCTTGACTGATGTGCAGTGCCCGAGGGTCTTGCTAGAACAAAGGCAAACATGGTCAGTAGTAGCTTGTGGCCGATGTGCAAATGATCAAAGGTGCCGCCGACGGCCACGGAGAGATGCCTGACTGGCTCCTGCGCGCTTCCAGGAGACGTGCCAGCGGGAAGAGACGAGTCGACAGACACAATACCGCCTCGCACTTTCTGGACATTGGCAACCGCCGGGGAGGCTGACTGGAAGTGTTGCAGGAGCCTTTCTCCCTCTTCGCACGCCACCGAGTAGATGGTGTGCCATGACCTGGGGCTGGTCGCAAGCGTGTGCAGGTCGATGGCGGGGCCCTGCACCTCTTGCTCGGGGCGCTGAGGCTCGGGCGTCTGGCTCAACTTCCCATCTCGCGGATAGGCGACCGGTATGACGCGCGCATCGACGCCCTCTGCATCCTCGGTGTCGATGGCATTTTTGGCGGCGACGATGCCGATGAGCTTGTAGAGGCCGGCCACAAGGCTTTGCGCCGTCGCATACAATGGACCCCGCGCTTCATCGAGCCGGCCGCAGAGGTGGGGACAGGGTAACGCAATGTCCAGCACTGCTCGCTCCCGGGCTCTCTGCGGCGATCTCGCGAGCTCCTTCAGCACCGTGTTGAGCGAGGGGCTGTAGGCGGTTTTCAGTGCCGCGTAGGTTGCAGGTGATGGCGCGGGCGGCAGCAGCAGGAGGGCACGGTGGAGGGGCTTGGGGGCAGGCGGCATGGCGCAATGTCACGGGCGTGTAGAGTAGCCGTGTGCAGTGTGCAGTGTGCAGTGTTCAATGGGGTGGTGTTGGCGACGATGGAGAGATGTCATGTTACAGAGTGTTCTATGTACCTATGTGCCCCAGGGTGTTGGGGTGTGGAATGCGGATACCTATGCGGGGCGCGGAGAGAGAGTGACATGGGATGCGGCGCCAAGGCCATGGATGCCCAAGCAATTGACTTGCAGGCGACCGCAGCGCCCACCTCACTCTTCGCGCAGCCTACCAGCCCACCAGACAGGATGCCATTCCACGGAAACCACCACCAGAGTGGCAGCTTCACGCCCTCGGCCGCGCTGGGGAGTGCCGCGCAGGCGCTGTCCATTGGCGCTCCCACCGGGAACCTCCGAGTCGCGACAGCTGGGACGACGGCGGCGGGCACCGATGCCTTTCTGCCCCAGGGCGGCGCGAGCGTACACTCGCCCGTAGGCACTCACTCGGCGCACTCGGCGCACTCGGCACACTCGGCACACTCGGCACACACTACTGGCGGCCAAACTGTGCCTCCCGCCTCGTCCGGACTGCCTCCCCCCCACGCGCCGCAGCAGCCAAACACCGCATTTGAACCGCGACGCCCGCCCCCGCTGTCCACCCCGCTGTCCACGCCGATGGGGCACCACACCTCCCAGTCCGACCCGTACGCGCCCACCGCCGCCCCCAACCTCAGTCTGCACCAGTCGGCGCCCCAAAGCGCCCAGTATGGTGCGGCGCCGGTGCCGGGCAGTCTTCAGCCTGGCCCGGGCGCGCCGCCGCAGCAACACCAGCAGCAGCAGCAGCAGCGACCCTCACCCTCGACCTCGTACACTGCGCCTTCCGCCGTGCCCCAGATCAATACGAATGCCCAGCAATACACCCTCCCCACGCGCTCCAGTACGAACCAGACGCAGTCGCAGACCCAATCTTCGCCCTCCTCGCATTCCTATTCACGGTCCAGCCCGGCCGCCGGCTTGGATCAGAAGTACATTCCCTTCTCCCAGACACCTGACAGCTCCGCCAAATACCCCGCCGGCCCACCGCCCCAGAAGTACTATCCCACGACCCCCTCCGGTGCCGCCTCGAATTCTCCCCTGGGCTTGGCCGACATAAGACCACGCGCGCTCTCGAGCATGAACGAGGATGCGATGGGGCCCGGCAGCTTCTTCACTGAAGCCGATCGCATACCTTCCAACAGCAATTACGTTACTCCGTGGCCCGCATATGCCTTTGACTGGTGCAAGTGGAACGTGCAGGGCGGCAACAGCGCAGGCAAGATGGCCGTGGGCAGTTTCCTAGAAGACACTCACAATTTCGTACAGTCCCCGTCCGGACCATTCCTGCATCGACCTGCTAACATGAGCCAGATACAAATCCTGGATACTCACCTCACTCCTCAAGATGTTTCCTCGCCCGGAGCCCCGCAATACGGCCTTGAGTACACGCGCGTCGCCGAAGCCACATGCTCATACCCCGTCACACGGATACTATGGGAACCGCCTTCATCGCAAAAACAGAGTACCGACCTTCTTGCGACTTCGGGCGACCACCTACGGTTATGGTCTCTGCCACAGTCTGCCGGACCGACGCCGAGCAGCACGATAACAAGAACCTCGTCTGTCAACACACGGGATCCGCCGCCGCAGAAGCTCACTCCTCTTGCCCTCCTCTCCAACTCGAAGACCCCGGAACATACCGCGCCGCTCACCTCCCTTGACTGGAACACCATGTCCCCGAAGCTCATCATAACATCCAGCATCGACACCACCTGCACAATCTGGGATATCCCTACGCTAACCGCAAAGACTCAGCTAATAGCACACGACAAGGAAGTTTTCGATGTCCGCTTCTGTGCCGGAAGTGTGGATGTGTTTGTAAGCTGCGGAGCAGATGGCAGCGTTCGCATGTTCGATCTTCGCAGCTTGGAACACAGCACCATCATATACGAGCCCTCGGAAAAGCCACCGGGTGGCGAGAAAGGTGTGCAACCCTTGTTGATTTGTGCTTTACGCATGCTGACTTCTCCACAGGCTCGCCTGGTGGCCGCGTCTCCCCCACTAAAGCACAGCAAACCATGTCCTACGCCCCGCCCCTTCTCCGCCTCTCTGCATCGCCCCACGACTCCCATCTCCTAGCCACATTCGCTGCCGACTCGAACCTTATTCGCATACTCGATGTCAGACAACCGGGCCAAGCTCTCCTCGAGCTCCGCGGCCATTCTGCACCTCTCAACTCCATAGAATGGAACCCTTCGAGGAGAGGCATGCTCGCTTCTGGTGGCGATGATTCGCTCGTCCTCATATGGGATCTCCTCCACTCACACAACGGCGCAGTCATTAACGGTGACCTCGCTGCGCAGCCTCCAGCGCCCGCGACCACGCACCCTGCGAACGGTGGCACTGGGACTCAAGGCACTGGAGGCACCATGGGACAGAAAGGCCCGTATGCGAGCTGGAGATGTGAGTACGAAGTTGGCAATATCAGCTGGGCTCCTCAGAGCCCGTTGACAGGGTCCGGCGGCGAGTGGCTTGGTGTGTGCGGCGGGAAGGGCATCTGGGGTGTGAAGCTTTGAGTACCTTTGAACGAGATTCTGGACCGATGGACGGCTGTATGATTGACGATATGTGTGGACAACGTGTTCTTTGGAAGCTATTGTGTTGCGCTGCGAAGCGTATTACCATTTGGACGGCGTTGAGGTGAATTTGTGCATGAGTGTGAAACCTGTTCTATGTGGGTGTAGTAGGACGGGGAGGAAAAGCATATGCGGGGAAAAAGTAAGAAACGAAGATCTCACATGGAAGCGTCTCTGTCCGTTGAAGATCAGGTCCTTGTTCCCATGCGCAACCCAATCTCACTTCATGCCTGCTCTGCATTGAAGCTGGTCCCCGAAACGCGGGGAAGGCGCCTTGTTGGGGAATTCGGAGAGCATTTTGGCCAGCACTTTGGCCGACTTGCGTATTGACAAAGTTTCCTCGAGTAATTGGAGCAAGTGACGTCACTACTCCTTCTCACCACCACTCGTCCACCGCAAGGAGAAGCTCATGGTGGTAGTTGGCAGCTGTGCTCCTGTCTGCCCCTCAGTGGCACGACGACAACCTCGGGAGTCCAACACAACAATGTTTACTCCTCTATCATGAACTGTTTTGAGTCTTCTCCCAATATCTACGTGCATAGCTAATACTTATTCTTACTACGCCTATTCTCCTTTTTAGGATTCACTCGCCCCTATTTTCCACGTCTTTGATTTGGTTAGGTGGTTCTGTTGTGATTTGACTGAGCAGATCGAGACACTCTTGCCCATCATGTTGAACCATCTCGTTATCAACCCGTATAATCTCTATATCGTTGTCTTTGTCGCTTTGGGCACTATATCCACCGCCTACGGTCTAGCCATCATTGGGTCTACTGTCGGACAGCCAAATTTCTACACCTACTTCAACCTCGCTCCGGCGGGTGCACCCGGTGCGTCTCTCCCCTATCTTGGAACTATAGTATCGAAAACGACTTGCTGAGCTGATATCAATAAAAAGGATATGCACACACCACGAATATAATAGGTGCCCTGAATGGCGTGAATAGTGCGGGGGCAATCTCTGGATGCTTGTTCAATGCCTGGACCTGCGAGAAGTACTCGAGGAAATACAGTATGATGATTGGATGTGTGGTACTTATTGTCGGTGGTGCTCTGTGTAGTGGTGCTGTGGACATTGCCATGTTTCTTGTGGGCCGCTTCATTGCTGGATGGGGAGCAGGAATGCTTGCATGTGCCGTGTAAGTTCTTTTATATTTGTCTCCACCGAAATGGACAACGCTGACTTGAAATCCGTGGATGATAAAGGCCGATATACCAAGCCGAAGTCTCCACCCCCGAAACCCGTGGCGCCATGGTCTGCGTCACGGGGATCGCGTACGCATTAGGATACGCGCTCGCCGGCTGGCTAGGCTTCGCCTGTTTCTTCCTTCCCGCCGACTCTCCCTATGCCCAGTTTTCATGGCGCTTCCCTCTCGCTTTCCAATGTTTATTCCCTCTACTCGTCCTCATGGGCTGGAACTTCATCCTCTTCTCCCCGCGCTGGCTCCTCCAACAAGGCCGTCGAGAGGAAGCCTTCTCCGTAGTGAGAAAACTTCACGCCCGCCCCGAAGACCCCGAACATATCCGCGCCAAAGAAGAATTCTTCCTCATAGAAAAGCAATACGACCTCGACAAGTCGTTGCTGGTCCGCCCCTTTGAACTTTTCCGCACCCCGGCGAACAGGCGTAGGGCGCTTGTGGGCTTCTTGCTCATGTGGGGAGATCAGTTCTTGGGGATCTTCGTCATCACGAATTATGGAGTGTTGATTTATGCGACGCTGGGATTGACGGGGTTTGTGCCACTGTTGCTGAATGCGTGTGCGACGTCCTTCACCATTATAGGGAACACGTGGACAGCGTTTTTTATCGATCGGTTTGGGCGGAGGACGTTTCTGTTGATTGGGAGTACAGGATGTAAGCACACACATGTCCGGGAAACCTCTCGAGGGACTGTTAATGATGATATCTCATGATTTAGGTACGGCAAGTCTCATCTTCCTCTGCGCTCTCACCGCTGAGTACCTGAACACAACGGTCGTCGCTGGACTCCGAGCGGCTGTGTTCTTCATTTTCTTCTACACCTTCTGGTGGTGCTTCTTTGTCGATGCAACACAGTAAATCCTCCCTCTATCCACCTCCCCCGAGAACCCCGTATTGAAATCCCCACCTAGATACGTATACATCGCCGAAATCTTCCCCAACCATCTCCGCCCCCAAGGCGTCGCCCTGGGCATATCAGCCTTCTACCTCGCCAGCGAAATCACGCTCGTCGGCGCACCTGTCGCGCTAGACAGGATAGGCTGGAAGTTCTACCTCGTTCTCATCTGCCCCAGTATCGTATACATTGGGTTGATCTATCTTCTGTTTCCGGAAACCAAGGGACGGACATTGGAGGAGATTGGCGCGTTGTTCGGTGATGAGAATATTGCGACGCGCTGGTATGGTATGAGTGAGGAGGAGAAGACGAGGATTGCCCATGAGGCTGTTGTGGAGGTGCCGAAGGACGAATCTGAGAATGCGGATGTAAGGCAGGAGCATGCTTGAGTTTGGTGGTGGGTGGATGAAGAAAGAGCTGGGGGAAGATGTAGTTCCTGATAATCTCGCTAGTTTTCTGAATGAAGTATATATACTACTTATTTACCTATTACGTTGTTTGGAACACCCTAGTGCTACTGATCTATACAACAATATTCAATGCTGTGAACATAGCGAGCGAGTGCTGGGAAGGCCGCGGACATCTATAGTATGTTTTCAGCCCGCATGCCCCTTTTTGTATCTTAAATTTGTGATACCTGAAAACCTCTTACTTCAACGCTCAAAATTCTCAGATTTCGCTTTTAATTCATTTCTGCCGCAATCGCTAGCTGCTACGAACATCACTTGTTCACTCGCCGTCAACAGATCTGATTGCACGATATTTTATAACTTCCCATTCTTTTACACCTTCTCCACCATCTCTTCTCCCCTTAATCAGCTTTGGCAAACTTTCCATCGTCCCTCGAGCACCACAACCTCGGCCAGGTATATACCTCCACGACCGTGTCATACCCACCTCAAAAATCCCTACGACCGGAAATATGCGTCTCCTACTCTTCCTGCTCACTTTCATCACCGCCATTCTCGGTGCCACCATCCCCGATTCCGACATCCTCAAGAATGATTCTTCGATAGCGGGCGACTGGTTAGAGTCGAACAGCACCGACGTTGGAGGCATCGCCATCCTCAGCCCAACCCTCGAGCTCGGCAACGGCGACGACAAGAACCATCTCGGTCTTACCCCGAAGCAGGAGGCGCATCGTCGTGAAGTCTACCGCATCTGTCGTGGCAATCGCAAGATCTGCAAGGCATCGATCAAGTTCTTTAACAACGAAAACTTTGGTGGGAAACAGTAGTACGTCTTCCTCTCACCCTGGTTCTCAAAGCCAGGACCATTAGTAGAACTGACTCGACGCTTTTTTCTAGCTACTGGGGCACGGATGATATGATTTGGGAGTTCAATGCTGCTCCTTGTGTCGCCATTGCGTGAGTTTGTCTCGCGCGCGCGCGCTCCCTTATCCATGGGGTTTATCGCTAATCATTCTCGCTCTGTAGACCTGATGATTATAGTTTCGGTGCAAGCTCTATTTGGCTTGAAGAGCGCAAGGATCGGGGACGGTGGGGTTGCAAAATTTGGGATCACCTGGGATGCAAGGGATATTCGATCGGTACGTCGAAGACTGAGAGACACCTCAAATGTATGAATGATGGCTGTCACGACTGGAATGATGTCAGCTGGAGCTTCAAGTGCTTCCTGTGGTAGGGATTGGTAGGATTTTGAGATGTCCTCGGCACTGCAATCGAGTGGCTGCTAAGATGTCATTTGGAAAGGTTAATACATCGAAGTGATGTGAAAAGGACTTTTTCTTCTCTAATGAACTTCTTTTCTTCTCCCCAAGTTTGAACATGATGTCAGTACGACACTGGGATGATGAATAAGCTAGATTTCTGCGCTTCCTTGAAGAATGATAGCGTCGTACAACGTCAACTTCAACGTCTACCAGACCTCAACCTCAAGCCTTACGCTCCTAGATCTTTTGCTCATCTTCACCCTTTCCGTTCCCATCGCTGCTGCTATTTTAACGAAAATATGTGCATTCATTTGTGATACATTGTTACGATGCGGGCGTCGAAAGTCTATCACCAGTCATTCACCCGTTGAGACATCGCTTCACCCCGTTTCCACGATTTGTGCGAATATTACGACTGTCAAATCGAATTCCTTTTTATTCAAACTGGGCAATGTTGACGATTGGTACATCAATATCTTCCGACACATCTCTATAGTCATAACAAGAGAATGGGCATCATTGGGGATAGATGTAGAAGCCACCGGTGTTCGGGTGAGCTTTGACGTACATTAATTCCGCTATGGACATTACATGCTCCCATCACACCGTCTAGCCAAACGCAATTCTGATACACCGCATAATCGTGGTACTACAAACCCATTTATAGTTGTTAGCGTTTGTTTGTGTTCACTGGGAGCACAGGCTCGAGACTTCGAATCGCCCAACGTGGTAACACAGCCCTAACTCCTCAACTGACGGTTGCGTAGGCTGTGGAAATTCCACACGTTTTCGATATCCGTCACATTTGCCGTCACCTCCGTACAGTCCGGCACCTATACCCTCACTAGCACCTTTAACCTTCGCCGCCTTTTCTCATGGCACCGTACTAAACAACGCATCCCTTCCCGCTCCCACATCGAAATTTCCCTCCCATAAACGTCCCCAAGCCGCCGCTAGCCATGCGAAACCCTTTCCTGACCGGTCACCCTGTCGAGATCCCTGTCCTCAACAGCGGCAGGGACTCGAGCGACACGATAAACATGTCGAAGGCTGCCGAAGCAGGTCAACCGGATATTGTCATGGCTAATCACCCAAGTGACGAGACCGATGGTGTCGAGGACTTCACGCACGGCGCGCAGGCCGGTATCAGGAAAATCGAGGCCACGACGATGGTCTGGACTCGCAAGCGTCTTATCATTGCCTACATTCTCATGTGGTGAGTAGCCCTAGGTTACACCAACCATCACGCATCGTTCACTGACTTTTTCGCCTACCTCTAGGATGGTGAGCTTCGTTGATGCGCTACAGCAAGGCGTGTCGGGTGCTCTGGTCCCATACGTGACCTCGGCTTTCCAGAAGCATTCACTCACGGCCTACACCGGTGTCATGAGTGGTATCATCGGCGGTCTGCTCAAGCTTCCCCTGGCAAAGTTCCTGGATGTAGTTGGCAGACCTCATGGATTTGCTCTCTCTGTTGTCTTCCTCATTATCGGCTTGATTCTGATGGCTAGTTGTGATACCGTACAGGTCTATGCGGCGGCTCAGATCTTCTATTGGGTCGGGTACAACTCCATGAGCTACACCATTCAGATTGTTATCTCCGATACATCGTCTTTGCAGAATCGAGGCTTCATGTTCGCATACGCGACTAGTCCTTACATCATCACGACCTGGATTGCCGGCCCCTTGGCCACTGCGTTCTACCATGGACCTGGATGGCGATGGGCTTTTGGAATATTCAGTATGTATCTTTCGTGCTTCCATTATCTTCTAGGTGAAGATGTCTAACATATTGACACTCTACAGGTATAATCACCCTGGTAGCTGCCGCACCAGTCTTCTGGATCCTGATGTCGAGCTATCGACGTGCCGTCAAACTCGGAATAATCGTGCCTGTGAAGAGCGAACGCACATTTGCTCAATCTGTGGCGTACTACTGTAAGCGTATCCACGAAACGTTCCGATTTCTCGAGCATTGACTAACCACGATGCGACGCTGCTAGTCATTCAATTCGATACAATCGGGCTGCTTCTGGTCATGGGCGGGTTGGTTTTCATCCTTCTCCCCTTCAACCTATACTCCTTCATACCCGGTCAATGGACATCAGCACTAGTCATCAGTTTTCTCGTCGTGGGCTTTTTGATGATGGTCGGGTACGTATTCACACCCGAACCCCAACTCCCTTGAACGAGCGTACCGAAACCGATGATAGGCCTTTGACGCTAACTTTCTGCGTAGATTTGTTATATACGAGAAATACTTCGCTCCGGTCTCCTTCATGCCCTGGGAAATTCTAGCAAATCGGACTGTTCTGGGTGCCAACGTCCTCGCTGGCGTTCTGTTCACCAGTTTCAATCTCTGGAACGCATACTTTAGCTCTTTCCTACAGGTTGTAAAGTACGTATCACCATGCATACTGGCACTGTTGGGCCGAAATCCGTGTTTACATGGGTGCTAACATTATTTTTCTTTCAGCGGCCTCTCATTGACCAAGGCAACCTACGTCACCAGCACCTATACTGTCGGATCTTGCATATTCTCCCTCGTCGTCGGTATCGCCATACGAAAGACCGGCCGATTCAAATGGATAGCGTTATACTTTGGCGTCCCTTCCACCATCCTCGGAACCGGGCTAATGGTCCATTTTCGACAGCCCGACCAAGACGTCGGATATGTCATCATGTGTCAAATATTCATCGCTTTTGCCGGCGGAGCCTGCGTCATTGCCGAGCAAATCGCCATGATGTCCGCCGCCGACCGTCGGTTCGTCACTGTCGTTCTTGCCCTAGAGGGCATGTTCACCAGTGTCTTTGGCGGCGTTGGATCGTCCATTGCCTCGGCCATCTGGATCGGTGTCTTTCCTAATCGTCTGGCGAAATATCTGCCGCTAGAGTCGCAGAAGAATGCTACTGCCATCTTCGCTTCTCTCAATACCCAGCTCAGCTACCCGAAGGGTGATCCGACGAGAAAAGCTATCGATAACGCTTACGGTGATGCTCAGATGTACATGTGCACGGCGTCCTGTGCTGTCTTGATGATTGGCATATTTGCTACCACTATGTGGAAAGATATCTCGGTCATGGATACTAAGCAGCCCAAGGGTATGGTGGTTTAAAGATGTTGGTTTGACGGCATTTGCGTCACGATACCGTGTTTACGGTGATGTGGGCTCAGAGACCCAACTTATTGTATGCGGTATCTAGCTTTCTTTCGGCATCTTCATAAATGCATATCGTAGGGCTCTGGGTGGAGTGGTATAGGATGGGTTTGATATTTCTAGGCCAAGGCTGGAAAATATACGACTTGATTTTGACGAAGAGCTGGCTAGGTTCACTACCACACATCTAGGTGGATACGTGACACCTTGTCCTTGCGAAAGTCGAAGGTGTTGAAGGGGAAAAATGGGGTTTCTTATTAATTAAACACTAATTTACCTCCTTTAATCCCCATGTCTACGAGATTCCGGGTCTTTTTTTTTGCTGACACTTATTCACATCGCCGACCTACTCATTTCGGTATCGCTACACTGCCATGTTGAAATTGAGCAGAGTGGACAATGGAATCTATTTCTTGAACGAGGTGACGTGGTGTTACGGCGCACAGAGTCTTACATCTAACCACACGACACGTGTACGATGTTGCACAGGCGGGTTGAGTCGCATGGACGGGGCGTGTGAGGGTATGCTTGTACGCATGTAATGCCTACTTTTTGTGAACTGTTTGCTATAATTCGTGTCTCATGTCGTTGCTTTGTGGAGATGAGAGTTGTTTGCTCGTCTTGTCCATCGTGGGTACGGAGTAGGAAGGTGGGAATGCGTGGAGGTACTTAGTTTGTGGTCCTGCACTGGGTCGTCAGATAAGCGATGTTTAGAGGTTTTGTTCTCCTGATATTATGGAGTGTGGTTTTGAGAAGAACGAGGCTCCCATGACTGTGACGTTCGATGTTTTATTATCCAGGTGACTTACGCGCTGGACTGTGGGTGCAGTGGTACACGTGTGAAAGGAATCCTTACATCACCCGCAATAACGGCAACGGCAACGACCGCAACGCGAAAAATGTCAAGGTAAAGACAAATACATAAGTGAGGAAACATGAGAAGAATATGACGATGACTGAAAAGGAAGAGCTGCCGTCTGCACGAAGAGCTGGCATATGTATCTAAAGAATATCCATCTGAGGATGTTGTGTGGGAAGTAATGGGAGGCGTTCCTCTGATGGTCAAGTTACGATAGCTTGGTTACATTTTCTATGCATCTCAATCTTTTTAGCATGTACCTGTCAATGCCCAAAAGAAAGAAAAAAGAAGGAAAGGGCTGCTTCATACAGTACTACTAGTATTAGTCTCATAGCTTACTATTCCGTACTCCAGAGTTCTGCTCCGCGAGCGAATCTTCGTTCAATGCAGGTCTATCCGACTTGCCAGCAGTCGTCTGTGTCTCGTCAACATCATCTGTGTCACGAACGATGTAGTCCGATTACTTACTCCAGCATCTACGGGCAACACGACCCCTGTGATCCATCTCGCCTCTTTACTACACAAGAACACGATAGCCCACCCAACATCCCACCCGGTCCCCTCCACGCCCATTAAATTCTGACCCACCCTCCTTTTCCTGTTCTCCTCACTACCCACGCGGCCCATCACCATAGGCGTGTACACCATACCCGGAGCCACACAGTTCACTCTGATTCCTTCTTTGCCGTGCTGGGCGGCCATGGCGCGTGTCATTTGGACGATGGCGCCCTTGCTCGTCGTATACAGGAGAGAAGGGTTTCCCCCGAGGAGACCGGAAACGGAAGACATGTTAACAATAGCGCCGCGCTTTTGACGTCGGAAGATAGGGATCACGTGGCGCGCCATGAGGACCATGGATGTGACGTTTATGCGGAGGTCACGGTCCCAAGCTGGGAGAGAGAGGACAGTTGCATCGCCTGGGGTGCCCCCTACGCCAACTGGCCACACGTTCAGTATGTCGGAAATTCTCCTTTCCATATACTTTCCTTTAGAGATTAACATGGTACGTACCGATGTTGACGAGAATGTGCACAGTCCCCCAGAGCTCGACGGTCTTCTCGACAGCCTTTCTACAGCTTTCTTCGTCCGTGACGTCAGCGTGGATCACTTCCGAGATACCTCCTTCAAGACCAATCATGCGCTTCGTTTCCAGAGCCCAGTCGAGGTTGTAGTCGAGCAGTGCTACTTTGGCGCCTTGACGCGCTAGGAGAATGGATGTTGCACGGCCATTGCCGATTTCACCTTTAGGTGGTCAGGAAAAAGAGTCGCATATCATGAAGAGTATAAAATACCATCGAGTCGTGACCCGGCGCCCGTCACGATAGCAACTTCGCCTGTGAAGTCGAAGCCCTTGGGTGTCATTGTCTCGTACGTCTCGCAAGTCTCGCAAATAACGAATCAGGGAGGCTCAGAGAACAATTTGGCTACATAGAGTGAGGACTCTGCCACGATTGCAGTGGTATTTGAACCCTACCATATGACATTGGGGCGTTGATGGCGATCTGGGGAGAGCTAACGCCGGTGGCTTTTGGAGGAAGCGGTTTGTGATTGGGCGAGCGTATCTTCCCCGCACTGGGGCGGGGAGGAAGGATGTACGAGCCGTGTGGCTTTCAGCATCTGAGCTTGGGGTGGCATGCGATGTGAGAAAGAAGATGATGGATTTAATTAGAGCGCACTCTGGAAGTTCATGGTTGTATCCCAGAGTGATGACTACTGCGCGAGCCAGAAATCGAACCACTCCACAATGCCTTCCAAGCTCTTCTCTTTGATCCATCTCTCATACTTGTTGTCCATATTCCCTCTCAGTGCAAATCCATGACTGACACCGGAAAATAATTGCAAATGATACGTCTTTCCACCCTGGTTCATGATATCGACCGCCTTGTTTCGACTCTCTGTATCGAATGTATGGTCGATTTGCGAGCAACTCATGAATAGAGGCCTCTCTAGATCTCTGAAGTGATGCTCCTTCAGGAATGCTGGATGCGCAAATGCTCCCGCGAGGCATAGCGAGGACGCGAGTTGATTGCACACATATGGAGCCCCAAAGCAATACCCCACACATGCGTACTTGGTATCAGGCTTTCCGTATTGCGTGTGCACTGCCTCGACCCAGCTCGGAACAACTGCATCTGCGAAAGCAGTATGCTTCTTCTTCCACGCCTCGTAGTCGAATCCTGGCTCGGTGGTTCTGTCGTTGCGGTCCTTCCTGTGCTTCCACACTGGATCGCCTCTGAAGTAGTCAAGGCCGAGGACAAGATACCCCGCGTCTGCGAAACCATCCATAATGAGGAGACCACTAGGGAACATGCCCCATACATCAGGGAAGTAGAGGATGATGTCACCGTTCGATTTACCGTCTGGGGGGCTGGCGATGTAGGTTTCCACGTTAGAAATGGTGGTAAAGGTTCCTCGTGGGTCGCCGGAGTGAATACTTCCTTGGAGACAGCAGGTTCCTGGGGGCTTTGCGAGGTAGGTGTCGCTGGAATTCATGTCGTCTTGCGGGATTGCTGTAAAGGTTTCAAGCAGTGCTGTGGCTTCGTGGTTACTCTTTAGGCAACACGCTTCCGAAGCGAAGCTACCGCCGACGTCACAAGCCGCGGCAACTTGACTCGTCATCACCCTCCACCATTCACCCCGAGATGCCTATCCCCAATCGAAATGCTTATCTCTCCACAGCCATATCTCCCCCAGATTTCGGGCTCACTTTTGGGGTCGCCACACCTAAATGTGAGCCGAGTGTGCGGTCACGATTGTATAAAGGCCAACGCCGCCCTGGAGGTATCGTCAGATACTGTACTACTTTCTCTTCTCTCTCAGAGTCGGAGTGAATAATCTCTATGGCGGAACTCAAGAATGTCGTTTCGAACAGAAGCGAGGTCCCTAGCGATGTTGAGATGAAGGGCGTTGGGTATGGTCAGCACCGACCGAAATTGGATGCAATTCACGAAAATGACGCCGTTGGATACAAGGAATACTTGGAAGGCCTTGACATTGAGATATCTCCCAAAGAGGTAGCCGCGCAAAGTGTAAAATTTTCGCATCACTAACAACCGCAGTACTCTCGACTCCGCTGGAAAATTGACCTGGTTATCCTTCCCATCTTCCTCGTCACACAGGCTCTCCAGTTCATGGACAAGACAGCACTCAACTACGCCAATCTCTTCGACTACCAGAAGGCACTGGGGCTAAAAGGCGAGCAGTTCAACTACCTCTCCGCTATGGTGTACGCTGGATATTTCTTTGGGCAATATCCTTGTGGCTGGTTAATCGGTCGATTTCCTGCCCAACGTGTGATAGGTGTCAGTTGCCTTCTCTGGGGCGTCATGGTCCTGTAAGTGCTCTTTCTGATTTTATCCAGGACATTCTGACTCGATGCTCAGCATTCTCACCCAATGCCGAACGTACTCTTCTGCTTTGGCAGTCAGGTTTTTCATGGGCGTATTCGAGGCTGCAGTCACTCCTGGATTGACGTTGATGACGGGTTTTTGGTACACAAGGCGCGAGATCCCCCTCCGACAATGCATCTGGTATTCATCTCTGGGGTGGGGCGGTATCATCGGATCATACATCTCCATGGGCGTGTCGAAGCTCTCTCCGACGATGAAGCCTGAGCGGTGGGAATTGATATTCTTCATTCTCGGCGGAGTCACGTGTATGTGGGCTTTTATCGTCTTCTTCTTTCTGCCCGATGCCCCGTCTAATGCTCGATTCCTCTCGGAGAGGGAACGCATAATCGCAGTAAAACGAGTCGCTGGCAACGAGACTGGCATCAAGAACAAGGCGTTCAACACCAAGCAGGCGGTTGTCGCACTCTACGATCCAAAGGCACTGCTCCTATTTACATCGGTCTTCGCTGCCGCGATCCCGAACGGGGTAATCAACTCGTTCTCGACCATCATCATCCGCGACATGGGGTTCTCAACAACCATGACTACAGAGCTGAAGAGTGTTGGGGATGCGATCCAAATTGTCGCACTGTTCATCGGCGGGGCGATCACATTGAATGTCCCTAACTCGCGGTTGCTAACCGCCACTGCCGCCAATATTCTCTGCACTGTCGCGGCCGCCTGCACCGCATACTTGCCTCGCAGCAACACCTGGGGCCGGTTGGTGTCTTTCTGGCTAACCAACGCCCAGTCAGTCGGCTTCACCGTGTCCCTGGTCACTATTTCTTCCAACATGGCTGGATACACGCATCGTGGCATGGCCAGCGCCATGATTTTTACTGCATATTGTTGGGGCAATTTTGCAGGGCCTTTCGTCGTCAAACAGTCCCAAGCACCACGGTATGAGGGAGCTACGATCGGACTGTTGGTTGGATACATGATCAAGCTCGTCTGCCATCTTGGTCTTTTACTCTACATGTTCCTTTCGAACAAACATCGGGACCGCGAGTACGGCCCAGCAGGCAAGGGACGGAGTGACGAGGCAGGAATGCACGACTTGACGGAGTTCCAGAACAAGGACTTCAGATGTGAGTTTGTAAACGTCACCCTATAAGTGCAGGTTAATATTAATTTACTTCTAGACGTTCTATAGTGGAGCGGAGGAGGATAAGGTAATGTACGAATCAATGTAACTGTGCAAATCTACGTCTGCAACTTGCTGCTTTGGGCGTGTTTGGCGAAAAGTTTGCACTCCGAAACAGCACATTGCCGAAGATTGCGACTATCCCTTGAAGTGAAGTCTTGCAGGACGCCTCAACGGCCCCGAAACCCCGGCGATACGAGCGGCACGGATGCCATTCGTCACGTGAGCGTCGCGGAACTGCCTCCATACGGCTAGCACAAGGAACTCCTAACCTAAGTACAATACATACGGCAATTAACGGTCTGCCATTTACCGCTCGGTGGCTTTCACATCGAATATCGCGAGAGTCCTGCCGCAAACAAGTAAGCGTGCATGCACGGCGGAAGATCGTCAGCTCGCTCGCTACCGGTGAGATCTAGGACATTATTAGGTAGCTTTCGCGAAGCCACCGATTTCTGATCCTTATTCAACCCGCCTATTTGTATTCGCCTGCCCTCTCCGGAAGCAGAATATCGTCGTATCTGGACGGAGCGGGGCATGTCAGCTGAGAACACGGTGTAGACGAGGGCGCGATGCCGCATTCCTCGTCGCAGGTTCTACAAAAGCGCGGAGTGGAGCAGTGGATGAGTTGCAGGCATGGGTACGCCGCAATCGTGCCTTAATTCGGTACGTGTTGCGCCTAAGCCAAGGGGAAAGGCGAGAGTTCAGGCGTTACACGACAGTTTGCGTGGACATGGCGGCCGCACGTTGGTGCAGATACTTATTGGCGGCCTCGCTCCCCTCTTCAAAGTCTACCCAAGTCATCGTGCAGATGTGAGGGGGGCAACAAGGCTTCGTCTTTCGTGCAGTGGCACTTTGGAAATCGAAGCGAATGTTACACCACAGATTGCATTCCGGAATCACACCCGTGCGAGAGAAGAGTCATCGTTTTCCCACTCGCTGCGTGTACTGGCTCCTCGTTCAGGCCCGCTCATCATCGATATAAGATAAGACCTGGCCACGGGGGTCTGCCAAGTCCATCTGCTTTTTTGACGAATACGACACTAGGTAATTAGGCACTGCATCGCATCATATCCTTTCCCGGCAGCCCCAGCATTGACTGTGCCTCAGTGAACTTACAACGCCGCCATCGACATCATGTCGGTAACATCGATAGCAACGACGATGCCTCAGGTTATAAAGATCGAGGATAGCCCTGAACCGATGGTGCACACGCCGGCGATACCGCACCCTGCGAGCAACACTGCTACAGCACAACCGACCGACCCAAATGATCCAGAAGCCTTCCTGAGAAGATGCTCGGGATACAACAAGAAAAAGGGAGTGCGATGTAGTGCCATCATTGGCCGCAACTCATACCACACAAAGAACTCGCATCCGACCTACCTCCCAACGTGCCACGCACACAAGGATCAGCAGAGCTATGCGGGGTGGTGCCAATTCATGCAAACCGACGGAGAGAGGTGTGGGAGGTTATTTCGATGGCAGCCACCTTACTTCGAACTGTGCACCGAGCATCAAGGTCATCCGGATACACCTTGCTATTTCATGGCGCTACCGCTCGAGCTCCGCCTTGAAGTATTCCGATATCTCCTTCCTACGAGGCCAATCGGTTCCTCCACCTCATTAGTGCATTTGGCCGAAGTAGAGGATGCTCCAGGCTGGTTCTGTGTCTATACACCGACGACCGGCTCATCTCCTGCACTACGCCCACGCATCGTCCGTAAAGGCGATCAAGTGTCGTCGCCTGTTGAACGCTCCACGACGAAAAGTGTATTTTCGATGCCACTAATCAACACTCTACTTGTCAATCGGCAAATCTGTGCCGAGGTCAAGGATCTGCTGTACAGCACTGTGCCTTTTATCATCGATGTCCGGAAAGATGGAACCTTCATGTGTGGAAGGCGGCTTCTGGAACCGCGAAGAGCTGATGGATCGTCACATTTCGTGGCTAATGAAGTTGATCGTCTGAAACAGGACTTCCTGAACACATTCGATTTCGCCGCCGTGAAAAATTACTCTGTCGACATTCTCGTCGAGAATTGGAAAGACGATACCGGACGTAGTTTCCACCCAGCACCCTGGGACGAGGAAGTCGAGCTCTACGACATTCGCGACTATGTAGGCGTAGTTGTCTCCGGAATCCTGGCCAAGTCGCGCAACTTGTGCAAACTCAATGTTCGACTCGGTCTTTCGAAGTTCACGTGGGATGAAAAACAACTTATCGACAATCTCAAGACTATTGTAGGACCGTTTGAACGACTTCGCAAGGTCAGACAACCACGGCTTCGGGGCGTATACGATAGTACGCCCCACACAAATTTTATGATCAGCCTCCCGCTTTGTTTACAACCCCACGTTCGGACCAACCCGGACCAACCCGCCACAAGGCCTGCTACACCGCTGTGCTCCGTGCCCCAACTTCCAACACAGAAACTACTTGAAGCATGCAACGGGTCCGCATTTGGCGAGTATCGATCAAACTGGGAACGTTGGGTCGCGTCAACATCATCTACTACCCTCGTCCACAAGCCGCCGATTCGTGCAATGTTCACTGAATTCAAGGACTTTTATACCAAACTTTCAATCATTATTCCCGATGTTACTGCCAGAATCGGAAAACATGCGTTCTTGCATCGTGCACGAGTGGCGAGGGAGCAGGAAGATATCGACCGGTTCAGACTACTGCGGGACGAGTTGATCGAGTACTGGTACGCGTACTTGGAGCAAGAGGAAATGAAGAGGGAGGACATCAATAGGCGGTTGAGCAAAATGTTGGACGTAGATGTGTATCCATCGACCGCGGACGAACTCTTCCATCGACCGCGACAAAGCCCCAAATCAGGACCTTCAAGTGCAAGATCAAGCGTAGAATCACCTCTCGTTCTCGACATGGACACAATGAGCAAAGAAGGTATACCTGTTCACGGCAACGTGGAATCTCTAGTGAGCTACCACGAGGTTCGATTGCAGATGCAAATGGAGTCACTGCAGAGGACAATGCCAACGCAAAGAGCCGCTATCCAGAACTTACCCGCAGCGGTTCTCCAGGAGGCACAGACCCGACAGACTATGGCGTTGAACCCTATGCGTAACTCGCAGCTATATTCGCAAACGCAGCGTAACCCGCAGCAACATTCGCAAACGCAGTGGCAACTTATGATGTTCCGGCGACAAGCTATTCTTTCGAGAAATGCGGCCCAGCAACAGAGCCTGACGCTGCCTATCATTCCGCAACAGCAGCGACAAACCATCGATGCGGATTGGGATGCGAATGCGAACAATACGCAGCAGGCCATGGCGTCATCATCTTCATCGTCATCTGCGAACCAGAGTCCTACGAGCGTCAATCCACCCCAACACTGGAACACTGTGAATGTTCAGTCGACACCTCCATCTTCGCATGTTGACCAGACTGTAGCATTCGCGGTGCCACAGTACAGTGACTCCACACTCTCCACACCAAAAGATATCGCATATGAGACATCTATATTCCAACAACAAGATCCAGCCGTCAATATCTCCGCAGAACAACAACCCCAATCTCGCAAGCGATCAAGCGTCGACATGTTGAAAGAAGACGAGGAAGTAAAGCGACTGAAAACCCAGGACAGGGCCAATTCTGGGCTTGGGACGAATAGTTGGATAGACGATGATAGGAGGGAGTTTAATGAAAACGGGGATGAGCTCATGGTGGTTACGGCAAACGATGATATCGATGTTTTCAGGGGGTGGGCGGGATGTGGAGATGTGAAGGGGAAGGGGAAAGGGAAAGCGAAGGCGGTGGTAAAGACGGAGCAGGAGCAGGTAGGTGGAGAACAGGCTATTTGGATTTGTGATTGATGTGGGTAATGGAGTGGGATCAGTGAAGGATAGCGGTTGAGAATGGGTAGGAGAGAGGCAGGTTTTTGCTTGGTCTTTCTAGGAGCTGTGGCAGAAGACGAACCATCCTTGGTAATTTCTTTCTATCTGGTGTTTGTGTGCATGGCAAGAATGAGTCCAAAACGCTACAGTGGTATGTCTGTTTGCTGAAGCATGATTAACGACTTTTACGGCCATAATAGAGATAATATTAGAGACCGGATATTAGCAATGATGGCATTCTTCAGGCAAGCTTCTTGTCACGTTCATTATGAAAACATATCTGTCTTATGCCGAGATTAAAGACATGACCAAATAGCAAACAAGAACATTGAAGACGTGGGAGAAGGTATAAGAAAAGGCTAAAGACTACGTAAACTGTTTGAGACATTCTCAGCAGTCGCACCCACATCTACATTAGGAACAGATATAAAACCGACCCCTCAACACTACCACAATCCCTAAAACCCTACACCCCATCCCATCCCATACAGACCTCCCTATCCGAACGTCTAAAACACAGCCAACATGCCTCCAGAATATGTCATTATATCCAACAATCTCACATCGGAATTCATTGTACAGCAAGATGAACTCGCACAACAAAGCCGCAACCATGAATACGAGAGACAGCAACTCCTTAAAACGATCGACCACATACAACAAGAACAGATTAATGCGGGCAGCATGATAGACGCACTTTCTCGGCTACTCTATGCCAAAGAATATGAGTGCGATGAACTTACGGAACAGATTACGAGTTTGGATAGTAGAACCAGGTCACTCAGTGCCGAGAACGATGAGTTAAAGGGGAAACTGAATGATTTAGTGCAGAGAGTTTTCGAGTTAGAGAATGAGAGACTTATAGCGAGGCGGGTGAGCGCTTGGGAGTGGGTGTGTGGGAGTGTTCGATAGGTGGCGGGGCGTAGAGCGTAAATCAAGTGAGAAGAGAAGGTTTCGTAAAGTTCAATATGCGTGCTAAGGTGTATGGGAATACAACTTCCGTTCATGTAAGATGTATCAACTTTAGTGCTTCAACGTAAATGCATGGATAGTGACGTTGTATTTGTTAAGGATTTCAAAGCTAAGACGCTAAAGGACCACGCTAAAAGTAAATACTAAACGCACTCTTTCCCCCAGCTAATGGTAGTTGTAGGGCATCAATCCAGCTGGGTGACGTTCACTTCCGAATACGTGCTGTAGGGAGAACACGAGGCAGATTCCGAACTGTAAATATCGCCCGGCGTGGTCCAATTCGGGTTCTGGTACCTCAAGGTCTAAAATTCGTGGCACAAATATTAGTCAAGCTCATCCAAGGGGATGGCAAGGATACAATTTGTATCCAAGACTTTACACACCTCGCACACAAGCTCAAGCGTCTTTGTACCAACACCTAAATAATTATCCCTTACACACAAACAAGTCAGCAAAGAAGACTTCCACGTGCCCAAACCTCACCTATCCATCACATAAGCAGGGAAGAAATACTCACTCGTCACACGCCCATGTCTCATTAATCTGCAACGTCCTGTCCCACAGAGTAAACGAGAAGTTGGCAGCAGTAATTGGACCGCTTGTCCCAGGCACCGTGCACGGTATGGAATACGGGAACGCGAAGAAAGCGCCACTAGACTGCTGACTGCTCGAGTACCCGACGCAGCTAACGTTGACGCTTCTATCTACGCTGTTGAGTAGATTGAATTCGATGGTGGCAGAGGAAACTGCGAGATGTGCGGGTGTTGAGTAGATGATAATGGAGGAGTATCGTACTTGGGGGAGGAGGTAGATGGGGTTAGTTGTGCAGTCGTTGGTGCAGTTGTCGTGGCGGGGGTGGAGGGATGGGAGTGCGACGGCGTGGGTGAGGAGAGCGAAAGAGAGGAGGGATGGGAGGAGATACATTGTTGTAGGCTTGAATGCGTAGATGTGAGAAACAAGTATGGAATTTTTGGACATGAAGGAAATTAGAATAACTATGCTCTTTATATGATAGACATTCAGCCGCAGTCGATGTTAGCGAGCACGTATGCAGTGTCCCGAATCTAAGCTTACTCTGTGGTACAGATTACGCACCGTACGCTACAGAGAAAAATTGATCATTAAAAGCTCGCATTGGTTATGTGTCTAAGAAAAGGTCCATCTGAATAGGTTTGGATTGAGAGGAAGGATCGGGATGAATACGTGACTAGCTTTACGCACGAAATATATAAATCGCTTGTTTCGGGTGTAGTCGATGATGTCAATAGTTGAATCCTTGCTTATAGTGCGACGATCTCATAACCTTGATATATTGGCAAGATAGCATGTGGTACGGAGAGCGGGGTGCTGATAGGTACAAAACCTTCAGGGTGGTGCTGGTCTGCGTAAACGAATACGCGAAACCGGATAAGTGGGATGGAGGAGTTGAGAAGATGGATGTGGCGTGAAGTAATTCGAAGGGTTCAATTTTCCTGGAAATATCTTCGGAATATGGAAAATGGCTCTCGTAGTGAGATTTCTGGAAATAGAGCCTAATGTTCGCTAAAAGGATGGCTCATAAGGTATTCTATAAGGCTCCTCGAATTATCTTTTGTGCACGTGGTACTTGGAAATTGGAACTTTCGTTATCTTTTCTCCGCAACAGTTCATGACGTCTTCCTAGCATCTGACTCTTTAGCTCAGCGCGATGACCCTAGGCACCGAAAACGCACTCCCAATCTGACATGTCTCAGACTGCGCGCTATACGTCTGCCCAAAATTCCACCTCGGATTCTGATAAAATTCCTTCTCGCACTACCCATAAACCGCCTATACGAACAGACACTTCGTTCGCGAAACCACTTCATCCCTCATGAATACCCGGAAAAGAATACGAAAGCGCCACGCTTACCCCCCGCAACTTCAAGTCTCGTTAAGATGCACCTGCTTACTCCCTGACACGAACGCGAAGTTGGTCTGACTTGTACTCCCCGAAGGCACACCGCAAGTTCACCGCAAAGACGGTGTGGAGAAGTGTCCACCAAGTGTAGAAACACAACATGAACATGCCTCACATCCGGCGGCCGCTTCAGTGGTTGCGCTGTTAACGAAGTTGAAGGTAAGAGTGGCGTAAGAGACCGCGAGATAGGCGGGTGTTTTGTAGAATATAGACGCGGAGTAATCGCATATAGATCCGTTGTTTTTGTAATAGGATTGGGGGATAGGTGAGGGGTCTTGAGAGGGGAAAGCTAGGGTAAGCGTGAGGGGAAAGGATGATATAAGGTAATGCAGATACATTTAGAGAAGATTGTCAGAAAGATGTATATAAATTGTGTTTTTGAGGGCATGGATTATGATATCTCGCAATGGGAGATCAACGCTTTATAGAATTGTACCGTTTAATTGAAATAATTGCGTATGAGGCTTTTGGAATCCAAGTACACACCCGAAGTAAAAATGGCAAGATAACCAGGGAAAGGGGTAAATACCAATGAATAGTGATAGTCTGCGACTGGCGACTAGTCCACTACAGGACGCCAGTTTCAATCTTGAAGAAAGAATAGGTAAAGGTGTCGACATATAGCTACTATAGTTTCCATGCATAATAAATATCTTGATTGACAATAAGCTATTCTCATGGCCACTGCATTCTACGTTGGGGCAGTAGAGCATGGCACGAAGAGCGGGGTATCAAAGGGATGAGTGATAGTGGCACGTCGAGCGGAGGAGTTGTCAGTAAGACCTGATTAGCAGATCTCATAAGTTGGTCAAGAAAACGCAGATGATAAGATATATAAAGTGTCTGGTTATAAGCCTTGGTATCCTTTACTGGTTCGAAGATACGTATAATATTGTTAAGTTCCAAGTGAGAAGAATTGAAGTGAACGGACATTGGCTCATCGCAGCCATCACTGTATCGCCGAACTAGCAACGCAGCAATGAAACCCAATTTCTAGAAATCGTCCATTTTACTCGTTCTGAGCTCACCACCATACCCATTTCCTCAGCATCAGTTCGCGTAAGAAACCAAATAACCCACATCGATATCAAACTTGTCACACACCGTTTCATGCGCTGAGGTATACCACTCGTCTTTCCACGTATTCGTATGGCAAGATAGGTTGATGGTAGTATCTCCGAAAGCAATAAACTCCCGTCTACCACTATATTAGCATTCCACGTTTCACAACCACAATCCTCTCCCAAGAAAAGACTTACCCGCCACAAGTCCACGTCTGATTAATCGACAACTTATTCCCAGTAGTATCTTTGGCGAAGGTGAATTGCGTCTTCCCAGTTGTTCCAGCCGCATCGTTGCAGTTGAATTCCGACTGCCCAATCTGATGCGGATTGAAGAAATCGCTGTCTACGATGGACCATCCCGAAGTTCCTGTGCATTGCGCTGGGCCTACTTTGATTTGGTCGTTGGTGATGGTGTTGGTTAGACTGAAGTTGAAGTTTGCGTACTTCGGTTCGGCATGGGAGAGGTGGAACTTGACGAGGGAGTAATAAGCGACTTGGTTGAGCTGGAATCGTGGGTTCTTGCTCCAGGACAACCAGCACGTGTCTTCGGAGGTCGATGGGATTGCTTCGTTGTTGTGCGCGAGGGTGAAGGCATGGGCAATGGGAATGAGGAAGAAGAGGCTTGAGATATGCATTTTTTCGGAGATTGGTGGTCTGAATATGAGGTCAGAAGTGAGTTTTGAATGCAGATTCAATGTAGGTTTCTGGATAAAATTGTTCTTCGAGGGTCATTGCTTTATACGAATTATCAAATCTGCCGTGTCCATCTCGTGGTTGTAGAAAACGGTGACGTTGATGATGATTCCTTTCGTGCAAGGTACACGATACCCCAATTTCTCGGAATAACATCAGATTTCTTTCTTGAGCGTGATTGTTTTTCAACTACCGTTAGCAAGTGCTATTGTATCGCAGTGCTGATGTACCTGTTTGGACTGCGAATCGAACGAATGCAGTAGCCATATACAGTGAGCAATGGTCCCATGTCGTGACCAGGATTGTTCTAGAGACTCAGAAACATTTGTGTAAGAATGAGTGATTACAAGTCAGTGAGATGCTTAGCGTGAAGGTTTAGCAACTGTATATCTACTGTGTGGTACAGTAAATCTCTCAAAAGCAGTCTCATAACAAACAAACAACCTCAAGCACAAAATTTCGAACAAAGAGGCCTATCGTGCTAATAATGTCAAGTCCGTACGCATCTACATCTTCAGTCGCATTAATTATTTGGTAATGCTTTGCATTCGAATTGTTAGGTTGCGATGCTTGGTAGTGGTGATGCGCAAGTACCCCGGTGTTCGATGCGTAATGCTACATCCTTCAACAGTACGACATATTCCCTTGTTCTACGAAACTGAGCACGTGGGCAACACCAATCCGAGTCTATTCGATGTTGCTAAGATTGATTTAGATGGAGATCCTCAGTTGTGTGATAGGAAGGATATGGCTGCCTTTTTGGAAGGAGTGATGAAATAGAATGCATACATGCAAAGAACGATGCATACGAGATGTACACCCACACTATCCAATAAATCTCATCACCCACCTACCTAGGCAGTAGTTTATGATTCTGTTTCCCCCACTTCCTCTGATTATTGATCTGATCAAACTCCTGCGAATTCGCCCCCTGCGCATACACCCACTCCCTAGCCCTGCGAGCCACGGCCTCACTCCTCTGCGCCTTCTTCTCTGCCAAGACTAGCGCTTGTCGCTGTTGCACCGAGATACCAATAATACCCAACTCTTCACGACGCGCTATTTGTCGTCCTGGCGCCAACTGCGGCTCAATGAGTGATGTCGATGGTGGTGGCGATTCTGCACCGGAAACCGGGGGCAAAGCTCTCGTCGATGTCGCAAGACCTCGTTCCCATTTCCTAGACGCTCTCTTGGTTGCAGAAGCACCGTGTCTAGAGACGATTATCTTGCCAGAGGCAAGGTGCATCTCTGTGTCCGACACTTGAGCCGGGCGTGCTTGTTCGAGCACGACGGCGCCGTCCCCGGGTGGGCTATCCCAGAAGTCGAGTAGTTCGGGTTCCCTGTCCAGGTTCAAGAAACAGTGTCCCTTGTCTCGCATGTGGCTTTGTATACTCAGGGTCGAAGGCTTTGTGGCGCCGCAGTAGAGGCATTCATGCCACGTCCGGACCTCTGTGGCAAGGTACCCTATGAAGCTCTGCATGTCGATCACCGACTCCGGGTCTGGGATGAACATTCCGTGAACTGTATGCATGTGTTCGAGGTTATTTGCGAAGCCAGCGTCGTCAGTTGCGAATCTTTGGCTGCAGAACAGGCATTGGAAGGGCGATGCGCTTTGCTCGCTTTCGGTTTCCGAGGTGTCCTCCTCGCTGCTGCTGCCCGTTGATGCTTCGCTGATATCGACCTTTTTCTTGACTTTTGTGTTGAATGTATGAAGGGAGATTGGCGGTAACGAGGCGATACGCCGCTTAAGATTGTATATGCTGTTCTGATGTTAGCTGTCGAGATCAGACCATCGTTGCATGATTTTGACATACTGCCATGGATCTTTCATGTGTATGCGTTGTTCCTGGCCATCTAGGAAGGGAACCTGGCATGTATTGCACAAGTAGTTCGTCGATGTTGATAGCATCGGGGAGGGTTCAGTGATGATTACAGAAGACCTGAGGAGAAAGGTCAAGTGAAGTAAGGTCAAGGTGCTGAGATTTCTCGACGTTTTGTATTACGGCTTTACGTTGACTCGTCACGCTTCTGCCTGCCTAATAACGCTGCTGTTGAGGGTAGCAGCTCTCTCGACAAGCCGATCCCTCTTTCTTATATTCTACATATCTAAATACGTTCGTTTGTGTTAAGCCACGAAGCATCCGAGAATGAGCAACCCGACTGTAACACAGACAAATCCGAACCAAGTGAGTCATATTTGGTGGGCAGAGAACTCGCGAAGACAACTGCTCACATAGTTGAATACGAACTGTATGCCTTTGAGTTCCATCTCACAATGACTCATTTGCGCTAGGCTCGAACTAGTCTGGCGTGTATTGAACGACCTAGCGCGACAGAACGCTCGTTCATCGTCGTTCATCATTCGCACAAGTCAGCAGGTTGCATCACGGCTAACACATGGGTCCTGCGGTCACTGTCATCTGTCATAAATAATGCATAAGCCCTCTAAAGAGACTAATCAGGTGCAACATGTAGGAAAGCGCAGCTGCAATGGGCTAGGCTCCCCAGCCTCTTAGCATTAACGCCCAGAGTCTCTAGCTGAGGCAGTGATGTAGACGTCTGGCTTGAAGGCGGATGTACACGGAAAGCTCACCGAAGAAGACAGTCTCGAGCATGCATCAGTATGGCAGAAGTGGTGAGTTCCTGCAGCATTTCAAGGGCATGAGGGGGAAATCCTAATACAAGCAGGCGCATCTACAACTCCACCCACCTACTCCCAAGCCCAAGCATCCGCCGTTCCAAATACTTGATCCGTTCAGTGTTGATGAAGAGAGCCGTATCGAAAGTTCCTCCGCAAACTCTGAGCGCGTCGACAGCGCCGTCGAAATCAGTCCGACGTCTCCAACCACTCCTACACGCGTCCAATATACCTCATTCGAACCATTACATGTTCTCTATCCGCCCCTGATAACGGGGCATGGGAGGCTCGTGAGGACGAGACAGACGGTGCCGAGCTGGATGGGGGCTTTGGTGGTTATCAGTGTGCTTGGCTGGACGGTGTGGTGTGCACTGCATGTTTCTTCGCTGCTGGGAGGGCATACGAGGTAGGGTATGAATTCTAGCCGTAGAAGTCTGCCATATCGGGCTATGGTGCTACATGTACGGGATGAGATGTCGAGAAGATGGACGACGCGAAATTCTAGGAATAGGATACGAGAACGCGAATGAAACTAACTTTGAATGAAGCCTCGAATATATCTTTGATCTTCATACTATTTCTCGATTGTACTTCCGCTGTCAATAATGGTCTGGTCAACCTCGACATGGATCGAATATATGCATAGGCGCTAGCCGCATGGGGAAACTTCGGGCTGCGACTTGAAGATTGCTCTCGTCAACACCACAAGTCTCCCGTCAACCAGCCATTGCATCCCCACCATACCGTCATCCATCATGAGCTCCCTCCGTGTCGCCCGGGCTGCCCTCCGCGTCAAGCCTACTGCCTTCACCCGCCCGCTCCAGCGAAGGGGCTACGCCGACGTCGCCTCGGACAAGATCAAGCTGTCCCTCGCACTCCCGCACCAGGTACGCATCCGGCCCGCAGTTGTCGCGAAGGACGTAGCAAATATATTTATTCAATTGGGCCGTCGGAATTGGCGAAAATAACTAACAAGATGATGCGCAGTCTGTCTACAAGTCCCACGATGTGTATGTCCCCGCTGATCCGGCCGAATTTCGCAACCCTCGAGCCAATACTGACGGATCCAATGCAGCGTCCAGGTCAACCTCCCCGCGGAAACCGGCGAGATGGGTGTTTTGGCAAACCACGTTCCTTCCATCGAGCAATTGAAGCCCGGCCTGGTTGAGATCATTGAGGAGAGCGGCGGTAGCAAGCAGTTCTTCCTGTCTGGCGGATTCGCCGTCGTGCAGCCCAACTCGCAGCTCAGCATCAACGCCGTGGAGTCATACCCGCTGGAGGACTTCAGCGCAGAGGTAGCTCATATATGAGAATTGGCGGAGAAGAAGCATTGCTGACAATGCGCAGGCTGTCAGGAGCCAGATCGCGGAGGCCCAGAAGATTGCCAGCGGAAGCGGCAGCGAGCAGGACATTGCCGAGGCCAAGATCGAGCTTGAGGTAGGCTGAAAAACGACGACTGTAGAAGGCATGACTGACAATCGCAGGTCCTCGAGAGCCTGCAGGCGGCACTCAAGTAAATGTGTACATGTAAATAGCGTTCTTTGCACCACGTGGGGCTTTTCTTTCCAGGGCTGCGTTATGTACACTACCAGGCGTGGGAGGCACCCTCCTGCCGCGCGCAAAATATAGAAAGTGCTGAAGAGAGGCATAACACTTCCATCTGCAATGACTTCGTTTCTTCCCTCTTAAACCACGGATTAAGTGCCCTCGTCCACGCGCGCCACGTTCACACCTTGCCCTATTCCTATATTCGTTACTCAGTACCCTCTTTGATTCAGCATCCCCTATTACTACCACTACTTTCCTACAAACAAGACATCAACGTCCCAGCAGCACTCGTTCTCTTATCCTCAGTGACAGTAAGTCATCTATTCCTTGCCTACGAATCACATGCAACGAGGTCTCGACTCGTCTGCATCAAGCTCAAACCCCGGCCAAATCACGCCGGGGGTTCGTGAGCGGACGCAGCAGTACTCGTCACGTGCCGGTCACGCTGGACACGCTCCAGACGAAAGTGCACCGTCATCGATCCGCAAGTCACAGCCGCAGCCCCTGCCACCAGCTCCACCATTGACTCAACCGTCATCGTCACTGGCCTATCTGCAAGGCAAGAATCCGTATGGCCGCATTCTAGACGTCGCCCACCCCTACCGGGATCCCAAGCCAACGTCCCCAGCGCCGCCCTCACAACTGGGTAGTAGCATCGGAGGCCGACCAAGAACATCCGGTTCGTTCAACTTCACCACTCGGTCTGCACCGCCATCGGTCAAGTCTGGGCGAAAGACTGCTGTTAATGGCGTCCCTATATCACCGCCAGTCCTCCCAAGACAGCCGGAAAAGACGGTGTCTGTGCAAGCTACGAAAAGCTTCTTCGAGGCCAAAGCCTCCAAGTCTGGCAAAGGTCCCCTCTTCCCGCCCCCAAGGACCTCCGTCATCGCAAGGGGTGCGACATCCGACCCCAAGATCAAAGATCAACGGCTATGGAGACAGCTCAATGAGACCGATACCCTCCTTGCACGCATCCCAAGTCCGATCAAAACACTTGTCGCTGGGCCTAAGGTCTCCAAATCGCCCGCGGAATTGTCACCAGAGATCCCTGCACAAGCTAGTCCTGTCTTGCCTCCAAGCCCAACTGCAAAAGCAGCACCTGACATTGTCGGTCCGAAGATATTCCTGTCAACCGCAGAATCGAGCACCTCGCCATCCCAGCATCAACTATCTGGTCATCCAACGGAAGTCGGAGCACAATCTTGTCTAGACACTCCGCAGATTCTACCGATTGAAGAGACACGTGCATCACATCGACGATCTACCAATGTGTTCACGGTACCCAAACGAGTTGCACATCCTCTTGGTGGTGCACAAGGTGCTGTGGTTCAGCGCAAAAGGCTGGATGATTTGTCCGATGCCGCTCGTGCTGCTATCCAGATGTCGAAAGATGACCAACCAATCTCCAAATACGGAAGACCAGTGAGACTCCGATCGACCCCAAAAGCTATGCCAGCTGCTGAGAGCGATGTTTCTATAGCGTCGACACGGCCCAAAGGGAGACAGACCATCCGAAGTCAACATGCTGGTCATGAGGTTCGAAGGGCTTCGTCAATCCGACATTACCGTCAACCTACTCTTAAACAGCGAGACAACGACAAAAAGCGACAATTCAGGCGATACACCAGGCCAGTTCAGCAAGAGGTCAATGCGTCGACAAGATCCAGGCGCCAGAGGCCTTGCAGCCTCCCACTAGACCAAGAAGATGATGCTAATGAGTCGGTGCGAAGTTCTAGGCGGAGATCTACCATGTCAGATCCCGGAGACACAGACGGCAAGATTGATACTTTTGTCCAGAACTTTGGAGAACCAATCGAGTCGCCGAAGAAGCTTGAAGAAATTGCTGCCAAAAGCTTCAGTCATGATGGTTCCGGTTCTAACAACAGTCACCGCTTGTCTCGACACACTCCCTTTCCAAATGTACGTATATCCTCGGAACAGACTGCATTGAGCACCATGTGTCGTCCAGACATTCTATTTTCTTGGCCGAAGTTCTTCGCACTGACATCTTTTGGATGATTTTACTGACTGTACCCGTAACTATAGGTCATTCCAACTTCCGATATTGGTCCCGAAGAAGGCTACTACTCCATCGAAGTCCCCGATCACATTGATTACCGCAGTGCATACGGACGGCGCAAAACGAAGGACTTTGGCTACCCAGGTGCCCGCATCAAGCCTCGCTCTACTTTCCGCACATACAAGGCTCCTTTGCAAGACCCCAGCAACTGGATCAAGCGAGCTTGTGGCCATTTTTCGAAAACTTCCACGATCGAGCCTCTTGAAGAAGCCAAGAAGAGACCATGTAATCAGTGTTTCAAGAAGAACGCGTTACCAGACACGACATCACCCAAACCCCAACGTTCACGTGACCGAGCTGCTACAGACTCTTCTTCTTCAAGCGCCTCAGGCGGCAAGAAAAGCGAGCAGCCATCTCACAGGCGCCGACAACACCACTCTGATTGCATGCCTTCTTCAAAGTGTGGAGACGAATTTGCGCAGGACCTGGGATACATCATCGATTCTATTCTTGAAGAGCATCACAGCACGCTGCAAACCGTCATCAACAACATCAAATTCAGCCAGCCTAATCTTTCTCAACTTCGAAGAGTCTCTGAAGATTTGGTTCAGCGATGCCAGGATAGAGGCAGTTGTTCTGCGGTTTGCCAATCTGCGTGCCGCCCAACATCATGCAATCATGTGTGCCAGCCATGCCAACCTTGCCAGTCAGCTCCTCAAGTCTGCGAGTGGCAACCGCCCTGCCCTCGTGTGCCGCCAAAGGCCGCGGAAAAGCTCAATGTCGGTGCACCTGGGCAGCTTGGACCAACCATCAACGACTCGCCGCCGAGCTTGCGAGAGAGCGTGAAGACAGCACCCGACGTAATCGACTTGATCAACTCTGCTGCTGATAACCTTGGCGTGGATCTTGATCAGGTGCCAACATCAGAGGATGATCTAAGATTCGAACAAGCACCGGTCGAACGCTCACCTCGACGATCGATTACTTCACGGTCCAGTCTCGATCCTGACCTCGTAGATGCAAATATTACCGAGGATAAATCCGGGAGCGAGGATAAATGGCTTGCAAAGACGCGCAGACAACTCACCGAACTATCTGAAGCCCGTAGCCAACTTATGGACGAGCTTGACTCCATTGCCGTGGATCTCGGTGTCCAACTGGAAGAGAGGCGCCCTTCTGCAGACAAAGTTGAACCGATTCGGCGTATTCTCAGCAAAATGGGCACTGGTCTATCACGTAAGTCTACTCGCTTGCGAAACAAGTCCATCGACTCTGTGGTCGATGAGGTGCCGAGAATGCTAGAACGGGAAGTCAACGAGGAGCGACTGAATCGAGTCCTGTCTCGCATTTCGACGCAATCTCGGCGCATGTCCAATATCTCTCAGGGCCTTCAAGAGTTCGATACGATATCGCAAGATGAGATTCGAGAGTGGCTCGAGATTGCACAAAACGAGCTACCAGCTGCTATTGACGCTATCACAACTGTCCTAGACACTCTTCCCGCCTTGCATCCCCACCCGGAGTCCCGGTACGAAGAGGTCGAAGAGCAACCTGGAGATGAACCCGGTATACAAGACAGCAATGAGATTCAACCTCAAGAAGAATACGAAGAGCCGGATTACGGCTATGAAGACTATTCTGAGCAACCTCGCCGTCAGAGCAGGTCATATACAGATCCTATCCTGCAACTACAGGATCGTATGGCTGATCTTGAGCAACGCCTGCGTCAAAGATCTATTGCTTCTATGTCAGAAGGCGGTCTTGAGAAGAATATTACATCACCGGCCAAGCGCAAAACTGTCGAGTCTGTCGATTTTGAGCCACCAATTATGCGGATGGCGGATGAGGAGCACACAGAGGAAGACGCGCCTACGCCTGCAGGGCGCATCGCGTCTATACGCGTGACTTTCCCACCTTCCTCACGAAAATCCACTCAGGCAACGTTACAAGACCTCGAGAGCCAAGATTCATTGCCCTGGGGGCAGGAAGGGGAACTCCGGCCTGAAGAGGAGTTTGTCGAAAAGGAGCCTGCCCCACCGCTTGTTGAGCATATTGCCACAAGTCGAAGGCCGTCTACAGTCTCGGGTAAACCTTACATGGGAGATCGTACGGATTCCTTCATGCCGCTGCCCGAAGAAGAGTATCCATCTGATCTTCAGCGAAAGATGACTGAAAGGGATCTAAAACCGGAGCCTGAGCTTGTTCTGGATGTTCCATCGCGCCGATCTACTCGTCGATCTTCCCGGCAGGCGTCTACTTCGGAGCGCTACAGCACATTCCCGGATGACACTCGTGAGCCCGAGCCTGAAGTAATTACTCGCGTGTCGACACGGCGAACGGCCAGCTTCCCTTCACGCCATACGACTATGAAAGAAGCCGAGCCCGAGCCTGAGGAATTCAACGAGTCTGTCTTGGAACAAGAAATCGCTTCCGATGTGGAGCAAGACCTTTATGTTGACGAAAGCGACTTTGAACCTCCAGTTCTGCGTAAAGCGACCGGTCTAGATGCTGAGATTGAGGAACCCGACTTTCAGCCCCCAGTTATGCGCAAGATAACTGGTTTTGAGCTGGAAGAAGCAGCGCAAGAAGAAGAGGGACGTCCCATCTTGCAGATGCGTCGCACTTCTACAAGGCCAGCCAAAGCCCCTTCTCCAATCCAAGAAGAGGCACCTGAAGACCTTATCATGTCTCGCGTCTCAACTCGGCAGCCCACACGGAGGTTTACTGTTCAACAAAGCCCCGAGCCCGAGCTCGAGGAATTTCAACCTCCAGTCATGCGTATGGCACGTACGACTACGCAAGCACGCGCTACATCACCCGAAGAGCTCGAAGAACCCGTATCATCTCGTCCTATGACTCGTCAACCGACGCGTAGAGACACGGGTGTACTAGATTTGCCTTCAGATCCACCATCTGCGTATCGAAGTCGCACTAGTTTGCTCGTACCTTTGAGAAAAAGCGTTACTGAAGCTTTCTCGCTTCCTGCGTTGTCGAGCGATTCGGGAGTCGAGCCTGAGCCTGAGCCTGAACCTGAACCTGCATCCCGCAAGACCACTACTAGGCGACCTACAGGGAGGATCCCGAGTCCAGAGCCCATGATGAGGAAGTCTACAACGAGGAGAGCGACGGAGCGTAACCCATCGCCTGACCTAGACGAGGAACTGCCGCCGCTGGAACCTGTGATGCGAAAGGCTACCACACGTCGGGTGACTGAGCGCATCGCTTCCCCTGAACCAGCACCAATTCTACAGAAAGCGATCACAAGGCAGCCCACCGAGCGTATTCCATCACCTGATCTAGGCGATCAACTACCTCCGCCGGAATCTGTGATGCGAAAGGCTACGACACGTCGCCCGACTGAGCGCATCGCTTCTCCTGAACCAGCGCCAGTTCTGCAAAAAGCGACTACGAGAAGGCCCACCGAGCGCATTCCAACTTCCGAGCAGAACGAGAAACTACCATTGGAACCTGTAATGCGAAAAGCTACGACACGCCGGCTCACTGAACGGATTATCTCTCCTGAACCAGAGCCAATTTTACGGAAAGCAACTACGAGGCGGCCGACTGAGCGCATTCCAATTCCTGAGCTGGAGGATCTGCCGTTGGAACCTGTGATCAGAAAGGCTACAACACGTCGAGTGACTGAGCGTGTTGCTTCTCTTGAGCCTGAGCCTGAGCCAATTCTACGGAAGGCAACTACAAGACGGCCTACCGAGCGCTTTCCAACTTCTAGGCTAGAGGAGGAATCACCACTGGAGCCTTCAACTAGAAAAGTTACGACACGTCAGCCGACTGAGCGCATCGCTTCTCCTGAGCTTCAGCCTGAACTTCAGCCTGAGCTTGAGCCTGAGCCTGGACCAATTCTACGGAAAGCAACCACAAGACGGCCGACTGAACACATTCCAACTCCTAGGCTAGAGGAGGAACTACCAGTGGAACCTGTTATCAGAAAAACTATGACACGTCGGCCGACCGAGCGCATCGCTTCTCCTGAGCCTGAGCCTGTGCTAATTCTACGAAAAGCGACTACAAGACGACCAACTGAACGCATTCCAGCTCCTGGGCCGGAGAAGGAACTACCGTTAGAACCTGTCATCAGAAAAGCTACACGTCGGGTGACTGAGCGCATCGCTTCTCCTGAGCTTGAGCCTGGGCTTGAGCCTGAGCCTGGACTAATTCTACGGAAAGCAACCACAAGACGACCGACTGAACGCATTCCAACTCCTGAACTAGATGAGGAGTTGGAGGAGGACCTACCATCGGAACCTGTGATGCGAAAAGGTACGACACGTCGGCTGACTGAGCGCATCGCTTCTCCGGAGCGTCAGCATGAGCCAATTCTACGGAAAGCGACTACAAGGCCACCAACTGAACGCATGCCAACGCCTGAGCTAGAGGAGGTCCTAGAGGAGGACCTACCGTCGGAACCAGTGATGCGAAAATCTACCACGCGTCGGCTAACTGAGCGTGTCGCTTCTCCAGAGCTTGAGCATGAGCCAATTTTGCGGAAAGCGACTACGAAACGGCCCACTGAGCGATTTCCAACGCCTGAACTAGAGGGGGGGCTGGAAGAGGACCTACCATCAGAACCTGTGATGCGAAAATCTACCACGCGTCGGCTAACTGAGCGTGTCGCTTCTCCAGAGCTTGAGCATGAGCCAATTTTGCGGAAAGCGACTACAAAACGGCCCACCGAGCGCATTCCAACGCCTGAGCTGGAGGAAGAACTACCACCGCCAGACCCTATAATGCGAAAAACCACGACACGTCGACTGACTGAGCACACCACTTTTGAGCCTGAGCCAGTTCTGCGGAAAGCGACTACGAGGCGTCCTACCGAGCGCATTCATTCTTCAGATGGAGAGCTAGTTCCGACCCGAACGACTACGAGACAGCCGACTAAACTTCTTCCTTCTCCCGAACCCGAGATTGAGACTCCAGAGAAGTATCCGTCGCCAGGGCCTGTATTGAGAAAAGCTACAACACGCAAGCCTACTGAGCGTGTTCCTTCCCCTGAGCCGGTTATGCGCAAGGCAAGTAGGCGGCCTACTGAGAACAAACCATCGCCAGAGACCATTTTGCACAAGGTAACAACCAGGCGTCCAACCGAGCGCATAGCTTCACCAGAGCTTGAGGTCGAGATCGATCCTGAATCAACAGTTCGCAGGGTAACTACTCGCAAGCCAACTGAACGAATTCCATCCCCAGAGCCCATTATTCGGAGGGTCACCACGCGCAGACCTACCGAACGAATACCCTCCCCTGAGCCAGTTGTCACAAGGGCCGTAACACGACAGCGAACAGAGAGGGCGTCTTCTCCTGAACCGGTTATACGAAAGGCGACAACTCGCCGACGTACTGAGCCCGTTATAGAACATCCTGCGCCTCCTTCTTCTCCTTCGAGCGATTCCCAATCAATTGTACCTTCAAGCAAGTCCACAATCAGGGATGAAGCACCTGAGAAAGAATTCCAGCCTCCGGTCATGCGCATGGCTGATGCATCTACTCGGACCAGCACTCGCAGGGCAACTGGTATTTCTCGCCCGCCCACAGTTGGGAGGCAGTCGACTCAGCCAGAACTGCTTCCTTTGCCTGGATCTGAAGTCTCGTCACCACTTGCAGAGGATATCGTGGAATCGCCACTAGAATTTGAAGAGCCGTTCCAGCCGGTCATGCGGATGGCTGATACATCTACTCGGGCCAGCACGCGTAAGGCAACTGGTATCTCTCGTCCGCCCACAGTTCGGAGGCAGTCAACTCATCCGGAACTGATTCCTCTACCTGAATCTGAAGTTTCGTCACCACTTCCAAAGGATATCATGGAACCGCCACTGGAATTTGAAGAGCCGTTTCAGTCTCCAGTCATGAGCATGGCCGATGCCCCCACTCGGACTAGTACACGCAGGACGAGTGTTCCTCGCATTCCCACAATACGAAGGCAATCTACTCAACGAGACGATGTTGCTCTGCCTGAATCCGTGCCTATGTTGCCGCTTGCAGAGGACATCGTGGAGCCACCTCCGGCGTCCGAAGAAGAGGCCGAATTCGTTCCCCCAGTCATGCGTATGCGACAAGCTACTACCGTGTACGAACCTGCTACAGAGCCGGAGCCGGAGCCGGAGCCGGAGCCGGAGCCGGAACAGGAAATTGAACGTCAGGCGACAGCACCTCAACGTCAACCTACCTTTAGGAGACAAGATTCCTCTCCAGATGTGGTGATAAGGGTGGGAACGCTTGCCGAGCGACGTGCTGCTTTGGAGAAAGCGTTAAGCTTTGCGTCGAGGCAACCTACTTTACCACCAGAGTCGACTGCTATCTCCAGGGTGGGAACGAGGCAGACTACTCTACCACCGCAATCAACGACTGTCTCGAGAGTTTCAACTCGGCAACCTACCTTGCTTTCCAAGACTACAACTATCCCTCGAGCGTTTACAAGGCAGCCTACTTTGCCCGTAGATACGCCAACCGCTTCACGAGCGCCCACAAGGCAGCCCACCACACCAGTCGAGACTCCAGCCATGTCAAGGGTTTCGACGAGGCAACCTACACTCGGCCGCAGCATCACTGGAGACATTACCAGGCAACCTACAAGACGCGCAAATGAAGTTGAAGAAGATATATCCATCTCAAGGCAGCTGACACGAAGAAAAACGGAGTCTGATACATCGAGTGTACTAGAGAGACATGCTACAGAACTGTCAAATCGTCGGTCAACTGGATTGGAGCCATCGATCGAACCCGAACCGGATTCTAAGATCGTTCAGCGGGACTCCTCGAGGCAGTCTACTCTGACCCAAGAAGAGGAAGGATCCTTGTTTGAACGGCAGCCTACACTCGTGAGCAGAAGGGCGACGCGCGCTCCAACCGAGAAGGTCGAGCAGTCTGAGCTTGAGGTTTTAAAACGCCGATCAAGTAAGCAAGCGACACAGCTGCCATCAGTAGATTCTGCGACAACCAGTGAGGAAGAATCTCTAGTTATTCCGGTGCAAAGAGATAGGCAACCGACTGGTATCTCACGCCGGCCCACCGAGCTTGATAGACAGCCAACTTTCTCATACGAAGATCTCGAGACCGAACCAGAACCAGTTGTCAGGCGAGCAACGACTAGACAATCCACGCCTCCCGAAGAGCCCGAGCTCGTTGAAGAACCGGTTCTGCAACAGGTCACGACAAGACGATCTACACTTAGTGGGAGTAATGTCTCGCCTGTTGAGAACGAGGAACATGCTATTCCATCAAGAATCTCGACCCGCAAGGCTTCGGTTGTAGAAGATGGGGAGCCGCTAATTCCGGCACGTATTTCTACAAGAAAACCGTCCATCGTGGAGGAAAAAGAGGTGTCGGACCCATCTCGTGTGTCTACGCGTAAGCCTTCAGTTGTGGAAGATGAAGAAGAGCCGGTTCCCTCTCGTAAGCCCACGCACAGAGCTTCAGTTGTTGAAGAAGCGCCGGTTCCATCTCGTCACCCAACGCGCAAGCCTACAGAATTTGGACCTCCAGAAGAAGAGCAAATAGACTCTGAGAGCTCTCCCGAGTATGCGCAGTCTCCTCCGGATCTCGTTATTCGGCGGACAACGACAATTGAACTGGGGTCTGGATCAGCACTGGGGTCAGAAATTCTTCGCCCTACTACTACGATCCGAAGTGACCCAACTACTACCGAAGACTTTGCGCCTCCGGTGATGCGCGCTGCGGTTCCGTCTAGACAGTCAACGCAATTTAAGGACCTGTCCCCACGTCGACATAGTGCAGCGGAGAGGCTATCATCGGCTTCAACAGAAGCGGTCAAGAATGAACCACTCACTGCAAATGGCGATGATTTTGAGGCTACGAGTGTGAGTGAATATGAACCGATTCCCAAGGTTGAGCGGCAGCCTTCTGTTGTCTCTCGCAAGTCAACCACTGTCTCAAGGGTACCAACTCGTCATCCCACTATATCTTCTCGGCAATCTACAATGCGAGAGAATACATCTTCGCCCGAACCTGAGTCTTCTATCTCAAGGCGTGTGTCGAGAGAGCCCACGCGAGTTTCTCGCCAGCCCACGGCTCGGACATCACCTTCACCTCCTGCTTCTTCGAGGATATTGACAATGTCACGTCGATCAACAGCAATAGAAGGAAGTCCCCCTCCTTTTACAGCAGTCAGTCGGATGGCAGATCAAGAACCGCAAACTGAGTCGGCGACTGAGGGACCTAGTTCAGAGCCTGCGGTTCCAATGAGGAAGGCTACAGAGATTTCGCGGGCGCCTACTCGGATTTCCACAGCACCGCCTTCACGAAAGGCCACGGAATCCCTTCAACGCCAGTACACCCTCCCTACAAACCCGCTCATGGAACGAACACCAACGCGAAGTTTATCTCGTGTTCCGACAGAGCAAGCGTCTTTGAACGAGGAACCTTCATCATTCTCACGTCGAGCTAGCACCCAAAGGCAAACTTCGCGAGCCCCAACAATGTCACCTCAAGCACCTATTCGAGGAATAACTGAACCCAACCCCGAGATTGAACCTACTCACCCAACTTTGGACTCTTCGCAATCCTCCCTTCTCGATGATCCGCTCGCTGCTTTGGATATCTACCATGGTAGACCTACTCCAGAGGATGCGCCGGACGAAGAACTGCCGCAGAAGGCATCACGAGTACCAACGCGTCGTGACACTCTACGCCGCTCATCCACCGTGGAAGATGCTCCGGAAGAAAAGGTCGTGCGAGTCAAGACAGATCCTACGGCAACATACAGTCCTACCCAGAGCATCTCGAGGCAATCTACTGCTTCCGTCCTGGAACGCCAACTTCCAGATGTATTTGACCCTACACAACTCGCTCCAGATGTACCCGCTGCAGTAGAGCCAACGTTGAGGGTGGCTGATCAGCCAGCTACTCCCTCTGAGGAAATCCCAGAGCAGGAGCCTAGCAGGCTTGACAGGCCGCCAACCGCCGACCTTTCCAGGGACCCGGAATCTCTAGGATCGCCTATAAATCGTGATATTGTTCCTGAAAATATCTCAAATGGGCCTCAAAGAAGGCCAACGGCAGGCATCCCTAGGATCCTGACTGTATCCGCAGAGCAAAAAAGGAAACCAAGTTCAGCCGCACCAGGTATATTTGCCCCGTCTACCTATGAGATGCCGTCGAAGAAAAAGTCGAAGCCGAAAGACAAAGGTAGAAAAGGTGCCAATGTCAGCCCAGATCGCCAGCACCCTCCAGCACCAGTAAGTGTTTCCTAAACGTAGATATACTGCCCACGGAGCATAGGGAGAGATACTGTTGCAGTAAAAAGATGACATAGACTAATGCCCTTCAGAATGAGCTTTGCTGACCGTGTACCTGCAACTCTAGGCATATCCGACGCGCGATACACCATCTTGGACCAAGCCTGACATCTATACCCCACCTCCAAAACAAAAGCCAGAAGCTGCAGCAAAGACAAAACGAAGACTTCTTCCATTTGGTGGTAAGCCCAAAGTAGCGCCTCCGCCAGTTTCTCGACTTCAGCGGACACCGTCCCCAGATTACGAACCACCACACCCTGTGACCCGATCCCCTGAGCCCCATCGAGATAGAAATGTCGAGCCCTTTCGAAACGCGGCACCAGGAGGACAGGCGCCAGGACCTCCTGGGGGAACGCAACAAAGGCCAAGAGGTTTTCGAACCGCCCCTAGATCCGATCCCTATCATTCCTACCCCAACAACCACGTTGCTTATATCCCACGAGACGACTACTGGCCTCAAAGAGCAGCACCAGCCTTCGCTCTCAAGGACCACTACTATCCACGCCTACCACCCCCAATCCCCGAGCGACAAGCCTCCCCTCCAAGAACTCGACCACCTCCTCCACGACGAGACTTTTACACAACTCCAGGTCCAGCCCCAGTACGACGAGATGCCTACCAGTCTCAACGTTCTCCCGCTCCCACCCAGCATAACGTCTATTCGCAGCCTCAGTATCATGCCTCGCCAGCTTACAGGCAACCCGATCCCAGGCCGAACTACTACCCCCCTCGCTACGAAGCTGATCCGCGATCCCTTCGTAGCCAAGCGCCGGAGCCCCATCGCTATCAACTTCAATCGCACCAAGGCTCTCGTCACCAAGAGGCGTCCCCTGCTAAGCCCCAAACGTCTAACCCTCTTCGTTGGCCGCAAGTTGACAAAGAACCCTCTCGCGCGCCGCTTGTTCAAGAAACGGCTAAGTCAGGGCCAGTTCCCCGAGACATCCAATCCAACTCCAAAGTGCAAGTTCTTTTCTATCAAGAAGCGAGTGGAAGAGGACGGCAACCACCAGAGACGCAGCTTCAAGCTCTTCCGCCGCCGGCAGACGAGAGCATCCAACGTCAGCCAAAGAGGCAAGATGAAGCTCGCCGATCGTCGCAAGTTGCCCCGACTTCTACTTCAAAGCCGCAGGAACAAGCGCCGGAGGGACGAAGTATCCCAGTCGGAGGCATCCAACGCCCGCAAACTGAGAGCTCGGAAGATGTTAGGGATGTCAGTGCCGAACCTCGGTCTCAGTCTCAGCCCCAAGACGCAGGAGACGACACCCGTAGACACAGTATCGACGGTACCAGTCCTAAGAGCAGTAGACCCTCAATCGATCTCACGCGAACGAATACCGGTACCGTCAGTGGAGCAACCCCAAGTCGAAGACCGTCCGCTCAAGATCAAGACAAACGACGACACTCAACCCAAGGACTGGGAGAGGGCGCGCCAGATCCGCGAACTTCCCTCTCGCGAGCAGGAACGAGAAGAAATTCTACGCAAGCCCAAGGAACGACCCCTTCGCGAGCCCCAACCCGTCGCGACTCAGCAACGCGAGCGTCTTCCCCGGGAGCAGAACCGTCCCGAGCACGAGCGGATCCCTCAACCGCAGCAGCGAGTGACCGAAGACCATCCACTGCGCTCGAGAGAAGACGAACAGAAATCCTCACACATTCCCAGGGAGAGGACGAGCCACTCGCGGTCCCTGTCGTCTCAAGAAAGGGCACAGCAACGCAAGCAGCGCGAACGCCGACATTCGCGTCCAAGTCCGGAACAGGCGATTTCGAACGACGAGCGTCTGCGGCGACTGGAAAAGGAAAGGGAGAAGGGACAGAGGACAGGGAATGGGCAGGAATTGAAAAGGGAAGACCGGTACAGAGAACTGGCGCAGGCAGCCCGGATCCAACCAGAACGGGAACGAGAAAGGCTTTCTCGCGAACAACAACAGCAATTGCGCGACCGAGTTCCCCGGCAGCAACGGCGTCAGGGCAGTATGGAAGCGAAAGAAAGGATAGTGCCCCAGGCCCCGATCAGCCACGTCGTCGCTCCTCGACTGCAGCGGCAGGTCCAAGAGCAACGACGGGCCCAGTATCTACCTCGGGAGCTCTACCCCTCGAGCCGCCAACGCCAGGGCCGAATACTCCAACGCGAGCAAGAAATCCTTCTGCCCCAGCTCGAAAAGACTCGTTCCTTTCCGCCACGCCGGGACTACCAAGACGAACAAGTTCGAAGAGAACGGCAAACTGGAAAGAACAGGGGGGTGATTCCAAGTCAGCAGTACCAGGAACAGGTGAAAAGGTCGCCGGAGCGGGTGAAGGAGGTCGTGGAGAGAGAAAGGGAGACGAGGGGGGAGGGCGAGAGGGAAGTCGAAGCCCGGGGAAGGACAAGAACAAGGGAGCCTCTGGAGCCGCCGGAGCCGCAGGAGCAGGAGTTGTTGGGAAGGTCGGGGCGAAGATTGTTCAGGGGGGCGTGGGGTTGAAGAATCGGTGGGGTTGGGGATGGGGAAGGTGATGGTGATGGTGATGGTTGTTACGATGGGATGATGAGATATGAGGTGGAGTGGAGTGGAGTGGCTGGGACGTTGTTTGTCTTGTTCTTGCTTCATTATCTATCCTTAAGTCCTATGTTCGTTTCGAAGTACGAGTTTTGGTAGGGGATTGAATTGACTCTTATTATATTCTTTCTTGACTTTGGTTCTTGAAGAAGAAACTGAGTGGTTAGATCTTGCAGCTTTGTGAGGCGAGTGCGCATTATGGTCAGTCAGTAAAGTCTCGCCAGCAGTCAGCAGATCCATATAGTCAAACTACATACAATCTAGTTCCTGTGCTCACGAAATAGATTTCCTTCAAAAGTAAGCATCCACAGCCATCTTACAAGAGAGATATATATATAGCAATCACATAAGCCGTACAAGCAGTTTTGTCCGTGAAGATACCCCATTGCATATTCTATACCCGCAATCCCAGGAAAAGAAAGACGAAAAAAACCAGTAGTGTGAAAAGGGGTTAATAAAAGACCTCAAACCCGAAACATGTACGCTTCGGAAACAAGGAGAACAGTGACTGCACACGAAGAAAGAGAAATGTTCCTACACTGGAACGAACAGAGTTTCACATCACAGACCAGACAGCTTAATCGAAATCATGCTTTCCCCCCGCCACGAGCATATACACACACGCGCCGACGACAGAGAGAACACAAAAGCATGATCGATCGATGATTGTAGTAAAACGCATGATTCCCATACTGGCCCAACCCATAACGTACATCCCCACGTTCGTGCAGTCTACCCAGCCACCCCCACAACAACAGCGCTTGCTAGGGGCAGCTACGACGTACGACAAGATAGCTAAAGAGAAAAGAAAGAACGACAGACATTAAGCTTTGCCTCCATCCATATAAGGACATAAGACGGCCAGAGCCAGACAGGGGGAAGCAAATCACTCAACCCACTTTTCCATCTGTTTGCGGTCCCCCGAGAATCTCCACTTCTTCTGGCCCATAGATCCCGCAAGACGAGTTATAAATGACAATCGTCAATCGTGTCTCCAAAAGCAAAAGGTTTGTCGTGTCTTTAGAAGTTCGGTCGAGAGGGGAAATGCCACCACTAATGCAAGATGTCTTGAAAACTTGAGAACCGCCTCTTGATCGCCGGCGAGTACGAAGCAGAGCCAAGCACAGACCGTCCTGGCACCACAATGCAATGCAGTAGGAGAAGCGTATTCGTAGCAATCATTTCCCTGGCTGCGTAGACATGGAGCTGAGGAATGTTGAAAATCGATGGGACCAGGTGCCGAGAAAGGAAGGTGGGGAACGGTATCGACGGATTTATGGGGGAGGAATTGCAAAGCTGACTGGAAGTTGGAAGTCGGAGGGCTTAACAATATCGGCACGTTTATCGACGCCCAAACCTGCTGTACGGGAAGTTGGTAAAGATTCATGTGTGGTGTGGGTTACTTCTGGGGTTTCTTGCGAGGTGACGCCATCGGTCGACCGCCGCTGAGGCTGGGCACGTACTTTTGTTTCTTCTCGGCTGGTTTGAGGATCTAGCGACCGTTAGCGTTGGAACATGATGTGAGTATGGATGGGCATAAACTGACCTGGAAAGAGCAAAGCAAGCTCTCGTCGACACTCATCATGGCTCCCGCGTTGTCGAATTCACCGCAGTAATTGGGTGCGCTGAACAGCGTTACAAGCTGGCGTTTCGAGAAGAACTCGTAGCCGTCTTCCACGACCTGATGGGCTCGGCAGATGAGGTCCATGTCATGCTTTTGCAGGAAGCGAGACACGACATCTGGGCCGAAGGTGAAGCTAACTCCTCGATCGTTCTCACTCCAGCCCGTGATATCCTTGTCGGGGTCGGACCACAGCAGATCGCAGAGGAGACCGCAGTCGGGGATCTGAGCATGTTAGTAGGTGTGTTCAAGGGGCCAGGAGATCAGCACTTACATCAGTCGGACGCATAACGCGCCTGATCTGCTCCATGGAGTTCAAGTCAGGGCTCAGACCACCGTGCATGGTGAAGATCTTCTCATCGATGATGGCAGCAATTGGCAGGCAATTGAAGCAGTCGGTGAATGTCTTCCACAACTTGATGTTGTATCTCCGCTTGCACTCGTCGTAGAAGCCGTAGATGCGGTTGATGGATGCGCACTCGTGGTTACCACGCAGAACGAAGAAGTTCTCAGGGTACTTGATCTTGTATGCAAGCAGGAGGCAGATGGTCTCGAGCGACTGCTTGCCACGGTCCACATAGTCGCCGAGGAAGAGGTAGTTGGCTTCCGGGGGGAAACCGCCGTACTCGAACAGGCGCAAGAGGTCGTAGTACTGGCCGTGTATATCACCGCAGATCTGGCAATCGCAAATTAGTGCTCGCTCGCTCGACATTCAAGCATGCGGTTACTGACCTTTATGGGCGCCTCGAGCTCGAGCAGAATGGGCTGCGAAATGAATATCTCGCGGGCCTTGGTGCACAGGTATCGGATCTCTGTCTCCAGCAGCTGCACCTGCTTGCCGGGCCTGCTGCCTCGCACCTCCAGGAGCCTATCTATGATAGAGTCGAGATCCACCTCGGCTTCAGCCATCGCTGCCTGGTGCTAGTAGGACGGAGAAGGGTGTCGGGGGCCTATTGGCAAGGGCGGACCTCGCGCGGGGAGGCTAGAGGGGGGGGGTTGAGGCGGAAAACTTTCGCGTTGTGTTCCCTGCGGTGGGCGCGTGTTAGCGAGCAACTTTGAAGAGGCTATCTATAGGCAGCGCCAGGTGACGCAACCAGGAGGCAGCGTGCAGGCAGCGTGCTGACAGCGACCCGCAGCAGCAGAGCAGCAGAGCAGCAGAGCAGCAGCAGCAGCAGGCTGGAAGCAGCGGCGGCTTACGGCGGGCGGTACGTACCTCTGGCGTGGTGTTTGTCGCTGTGTCAGGCTGGCTTCAGGCGCTCGCGTGTGGGAACGGCACTTGGGCCTCCGGAAGGGATGGCCGGCGTCGGCGGAGACTCGCGACCTGTGCTTGTGTGATGGGCAACAGTCAATTGCGGGCGTCAGTCGCTGTATACTTGAAGCTGCCTGGCGGACGGGGCGGACGCGCGCGGCGAAGGGAGGGGTGTGAGGCGTTGTTGTGGAGCGTTCGAGTGGGATGTGACTTCACCGCCTCAGCAGGCGCGGACGACTGAACTTGCGGTAAGAAGCGCTAGGGATGAGTTGAGATGGCTCTTGGCTGCGGTGCAGGCGTGAGCGTGTAGATTCTGGGGGTTGCTAGAGCGTGGTCAGGGTGGTGCTGCGCTGCTGAAGAGGCAGAACAGGCGCCGTGGGTCAAAGTTCGTTCGAGTTCAGGTTCTGCCAAGACACGCTTTCGGGGCTAGGCCGGATTGGGCGCCGTGGTCAAAGAGAATGCTGCTGTTGCGGGCCGCGAAAATGCGTGTGCTCGGAGCAGAAAATTCGTGTCGTAGTGTCTATGCGTGCCCCTTCAATCACCAGCCCGGTCTTCCATGCCGGAGACTTTCACCGAGGCGGCCTGCCACACAGTCCACGCCACCGCCCAACCTGCCTGAGTTCCCACCCACCACCATTCGACCGTATCAGAATCCTCTTCTCAAACAGCTATTTCAAGAGAGCGAACTCTAGACTAGGATCGTCACTTATGCTTGAGAACTCCCCCCCCCCCCTTAGGCACCAATCCGAGCGCGCTCTATCCGCGACGCCCAAGCAGGAGGGGCTTCACTGCGCCTACATGTAGCCTTCGCACCCATTTCCCCCCCATCACTGCACACTGCACACTGCGCACTGCCAGTCGCCAGTCTGCTTGCTTTTTTCCCTACTCGTCAAACGTTCAATATTGGCGAATCAAAACTGGGGAACCGAAATTGACGAATCAAATCATATCCGTGCCCTCTGTCCCCAACCCACCACAGGGACTGCCGTTGCCGTGTCACGTGCGGCGTCATTCACCATCCTCCTGCTGACCTGACGGATCCCTGTCGATCATCGCGGCTACAGTGGCGAGGGACTTCATCTGTATTCTTCGAATGTAGACACTGCTGTTGGGGCAGGTCCACGTCAGCACAGAGAAGCCGAATAGCGGGACACGTCAGATGGCGATGTCACCTGGCATAGTTAGACTTGCGCAAGTGCAAGGCGCCCCCGAGGTTAGCCGCCATATACGCTCAGTCACATGGGAAGAAGCAAACCAGCGCTTTTTTGTTATACCCAGAAGCCAGAACACATATATTCATGCAGAGACGTCTACCAGGCACCACCAGCCTCGCTCCAGATTATGCAGCGCCATTGCTTCCAGAGCCTAAATAACAACGCAAGCCGCTAAGTCAACCATCCCCGGTCCCTCGCTCTAAGAAAATGTCATAAAAACCATCTGCCGTTACCCGTCGTATGCGCAACGACACAGCGACATTCCCAAAAACGCCAGAAAATGGTATGATACAAGAAATCGTCCCAAGGAGATATCCAACGAAACCGACTTGGAAATCTTGAAGGAGATGCAGTAGCAACATGCAAGCAAGAATATCCTTTTGGGAGGGCAATGGCCCCGAATGAACAAGGGGACAAGCAAAGGAGAGCGTGTTCGATACAACGAGCGTAATCACTCGACGCTCGAGAGCCGAATCCGTCCAACGCCATGCAAAAATTCTAGCATAAGCAGGGGGGGGGGGGGGGGGGTGTGTGGAAAGATTGAGTGTAAAGCAAATCGGAACCATAGGAAATATATATGCGCAAATCACCGCGCAAAGGAGAAAATACGGGGTATCGCTAATCATCAATATGCACGTATCAGCCGAGCGTTCGCCCGGAGACGATGCCCTGGCTGGGCGTGCGCTGTAAAGTGGGTGGGAGAGCGGGAGAAAAGTCTCGCTCAGAAGGGAAACTGGTGACAGAAGACTTCGCGTCCCAGCCTTGATCATCACCAAGAGCACTTAGCCAGGTGTTGCCAAAGTCCTGCCGCAGTGCCTCGATTTTCTTCTTATAAAGGTCACTGCTAACATCGAATTCAGGGGTGGGCGGCGTATGTATAGTGGTATCGATAGGTGGTAGCGTTTTCGAAGGGTCGCCGTTTGTAGCCATGTCCTCTTGGGGAGCATCGAGGCGTGTTACGCTTCCGACAGATACACCGACCGTGACGGGTTCCAAGACCTGAGGGGCAACAGCAGGAATGTCGTGACTGGGAGTAGCAAGTAGAGACAAATCCTCTTTAGCCGCCTGCAAGGCCTCACTCTGGCTGAGCTGGACCACTCTCCGCTTCGGTGTCTTCTTCTTTCTCTGCGATCCACCCTTTGTGCTCTTAGAGCGGTGGAGCAGCGTCCGATGCAGGTCGTCGAGATTATCAATGGCCTTGACGACCCTTGGTGGAGCGGGCGGGCCAGGCCTATCCTCCTCAGGAGGTGGCTTCATGATGGGCACGTTTGTCAACTCAGGGACCCTGTCCACAAGCTGTTTTCGCTCAGCACTGCTTGGACCTGTGCAGTCGAGAACGATGTCGTTTGTGTAGCCGGGCGTCTTGCGGAAGAGATTGAAGATTGTCACCCGGTAGTTACTATACGTTTTACAGAAAGGATTCCTGTGCACATAAATGTCGGTGATACCGGGCACGACGGTGACACGGGCCACCTCGGTGGGATCCGTAAGCTTGTTGTCTCTGAAATCGACGCGCTCCAACGATAGTAATCGCTCCACTCCAGCGAGCGACGTCAGTCGATTTGATCGAAGGTTAAGTGTTGTAATGGCCGGCAATGGATTCCTGCCCAGGGAGTGTAGGCTTTCAATCATGCAGTTGGAGAGGTTAAGCGCGCGGAGACAGGAAAGCGTCGCAAGGCTGTCGGGTATCTCAGTGAAGAGGTTAGCCGAGATGTCAAGCGACTGCAGTGTGTTGGCCAAGGGAGCGAGACTTGTCGACGAGATGTTAGTGAGGGCATTGTCGGCCAAGCTCAAGTGTCTGAGAAATCGCCATTTTGTAGAGGGGAACCATCCGAGGGAGAGGAGGTTAGAAGTGCTGCCACGGGGTGTAGTGGAGCGGACGCTTGATGCCGAACTACCAGAGGAGCGTCGAGCGTTGGGTGCGCCGCTCCGGCTATACACTGGAGCCGAGCCATGTCGAGAGCTAACAGGCCTCGTCGGCGACACACTACGCTGACGCTGACCAGAAGTCTTCGACCGTTGCAGCATGGCGGAGTTCCTGGGACTTACACTCTGCTTCCCCGGCGCAGTGGGAGATGAGGGAGGGGAGTCTGATCGCGCCAACTGGGCATGCTTTGGCATCGGGCTCCCAGTAGGCCAAGGGTTTGAAGGAGAAGAGGGCGCTTTGGCTGAACGGCGGCGGCGCTTGTCCATGTCATCCAGAACAATGTTGATAAGGATGTCCGCGGGATCATCAACGCCAGCTCGCTTGACGGTAAGACTGCGTAGGTTCTCGGCAAGACGGTCCCAACCGTAGAATTGGCGGAAGTCAACATCGTAGATTTCAAGCGCGGTAACGTTTTTGAACGCATGTAGGGGTACAGCACTGTCAAACGGAAACTCTTCGTATCCAGAAATGAGGCGGGCCTTGTGATCTGGAGCGAGCCTCAGGCATGGGATCTTGGTAAATGCAGAGTACAGGTACTTGATATCCTCCTCGAGCTGGGCTTTCTGCTTTTCGGCTTTGGCGGCGCTGTTGGACGTGAGACGAAGAGAGGACCACAAGGAAGACACGCCTGACATCACGCTGCGAATGCTGGACACGGAGTGCACCGAATCACGGTCGGAAGGCCGGGTCTTGTTCCGCTGGGCATTGCTGAGGAACGAGACATAGTTAGTCGGAGAGACGTCAGTGTGAATGTTCTCCAGCCGGATGTTCATGGGCCCGACGGAGATGCCCAAGTCTTCGTAGCGGGACAGCAGGTAGAACAGGTGGTGCGGGGTCAGCGTGAGTTTGGCCGGCTTGATCGACTGCGAAGTGAAAGTGAGTGAGGGCAGAGACAGGGCGGCGGCCCAGACGCTCGAGGTCGAGGAGGATGTGGCATTCGTGACGCCCTGGGGCGACGTAGGCGTGACCAGGGACGGGCGTCGCGGGGTCTGGCGTTGGAGTTGGAGAGCATTTGCGAGTGCTTTCTCGTGGGTGTGAACAAAGTATGCAAGGTTCTGCAAGCCTGTTAGCGGGCTAGTCGAGGAGGCTACCACGTTGCTGTGCGATCCGTGATGGTGATACTCGGGTATCGCATGCACCATGCCATGCCCCGCCAGGAGCCTAGGGAGGTCGCACCTTTATGAAAACCTGGCCATCCTCTGTATCCATGGTTCCAAGCTAGCAGACAGCGACTGCATGTAGGGCTCGAGGGTTTATACGGGCGACGAAGAGAAAATGGAGACGGCTTCGACGCGGTGCGGTGCGTGGACGTGGCGCGGGCAGGCGAGGGAGCTTTGACGGTCAGCGTGTTGTGCAAAGTGCATGTCTTGGGCGGGTGAGGTTGGTGAGACACTTACGGTAGAGATGGTCCTATGGTCCTATGGCCCTATGGTCCTATGGTCCTATACTCCTATGCTCCTATGCTCCTATGCTCCTATGCTCCTATCGGCCTGGTGGAGGAAGGGAGAGAGCAGAAGATGGCGGGACGGCCAGATATCATGCAGCGGCAGGGCAGGGAAGGACGCCCACTGGACTGATGGCCGGCTGCAGAGGGAGAGATAGGCCTGGAGGATGCAGCTGCGCACTTCCACAACCGCAGGAGAAAAGGGACGGCAGCAGCAGCAGCAGCAGAGAGCGGCGCGTGTGACGACGCAGGGGTCAAGTGGAATCAACAAAGCAGAAAACACAGGCGGGCGTTTGCCGTATCTTGCGATTATTGGGAAATTGGGGAATTGGGAAATTGGGAAATTAGATAAAGCACAGCCGACAGTCACAGAAGAATAGCGGCAGCTGGCGGGGTGGTGGGACGTCAACAACGCGCAGCGGAAGTCGTCGCAGGAGCGTCTTCAGAGGAAGACGTGAGCACTGCTCGGGGCTGGCGTCGCAGTGTGAAGACAGAGAGAGAGCAACAGTCCCCAGTCGCATGCAGGTATTTGGGCTGGCAGAAAAGGGCGTCCGCGCTCGAAAGCAACGATATCACGGAGATCACGTCTACCAATACGAAGTCATGCAGGCACCCCATGTTCGGCGCTACGACCATCACCCCCGACCACCCATGACAACGGCCGTCGAGCATTTGTTTAATAAGACGATCTGCTCTGCAAATAGCACGGCCGGGGCTTCTGCGGCGATGTGCAGGCCTCGCAGCTGCTCTCGTCATCTTGCACGGTGGTGAATCGTGATGTGTGGACTACTACTACTCGGCTGCCATGTCCGCAGAGTCGGAGACGTGAGGTGAGGGCCGTGAGGTGAGGAGGTCGCTCCTCGGGGGTGTGCGTGGATATCTAGCTCCCTGGCACCTGTGCGGCACAGGGTTACAGGCCGCGCTAGCCAATATCAAAACTCGAACCCTTCGGCGGCGGGCCAATGTGGGACGACGGGCAGGGCCTTGAGGCTGCAAGCAAGCAACACACCTGACGCCATTCTGCGCAACAACACCACCGCCGCCGCCGCCAATACCTGCCCACACGGCGTAACGGCAGTAGCAGTAGTAGTAGTAGTCACACAGTCACATGAGCCGTCGCCGTGGACCCTGGAGATGCGCGCTTACCGAGCCCGAGACTGAGTAAGTAGTACTGGGCCGTCGCGAGTCGCGAGATGGCTGCCGCTCCAGCGTCTTGGGACGGCAACCTCGGAGCGTACAGAGGGCTCATCTGACCTGCTGTGGAGGGCCATTATTATTATTATTCGGCTGCCTCGCAAAAATGTGCGGCTATCGCGGGGCCAGGGCCAAAGCGCAGCACACGCTTCGCGAATTGGACCCTTGAGGAATCCTTCGCGCAGGGCCCAGCAGCCAGCGACAGGCCTTCTCTGCCACCCCATTCGACCAGTGCCAGACGCTGCGCGATGATGCTGTGAGCAGCGGCGCGCCTACAGAGTGGAGTAGACACGTTGTGAGGACAGGACCACAGTGGACGGGAAAGACTGGAATGTTCGAAGAAGAGCCGCCACCTGGGTAACTTTTCTGATGGAAATGCCAAATGCCACCCCACTTGCCTCATTTGCACGCGCGGGATGGACGCTCGGGTGGCCGCCGGCGAGGAGAGCGTGCAACAGCATGCATGCCCCGCAACACCAACTCCAGCATCGCGGAACGCAACTTGGGCAAATTTGCTGGCCCTCGTCTATCGGATGGGGTCGGATAAAGTCGCTAGGTACTCAGTCTTTCGCCTCCACAGCCCCTATCCCCCTATCCTTCTCCTCTGCAAGGCCCCTACGACCACACCTTTTCTACCGCCTCCAATCTTCGTCTTGTGCAGGGGAATGGCTGCATCGGCGCTGCATACAAGCTCACCGCCAGAAAACATCGTAGGTATGTAGGTAGCACCGTAAGTAGATAGCCGTGCCGGGAAGACGAAAGGAATCGTGGAGTTCGCAAGAGTTCGAGGGTTGATGGGAATGGTCCGTGCATCACACACACACACAAGCGAACGGCACATCCCTGCCCCTGCCACAGCTAAGCGAACACGAGCCCGTTCCCTCCAGATCTCGAGTCCAGGGTCAAAACTATCCGGCCTCGGCTCAACCTATCTCCGATGATAGACGTATACTGCTTTCGAATTCTAGTCCTTTCGAACATCTTCAAGCTACTCACGTCTTGAGATCAGTCATTTTGGATGACGGGCAGGTTCCTGCATCATGTACGTATACGCCCGAATCCTCCCCTTTATTTTCGACGGGAGGCCGAGTACATCACGGAACATCAAACACAAAATGTGTAGATCAATGTCTGCGGATCAACAGATCAACAGTACAATAGTCTGTCACAGCGTCATCGGATAGGTTCACTGTCATCGTCAGCATCGATCTCACCGTTCCATTTGCCTCTCCACATTTTCTACCCAAATGTTGCACAATCCACTTCTGAAATCGTCGACGCATTCACCATCCAAAAGTCTTACAGCCCTTGTTTACGCGTCTGATCATACCGCGGCTCGTACACCACATCCGGCGAATATCGGGTTTTCTGAACAATCATCCCGGTTGGGCGCGAATACCATGCCAAGCTCTCCACACCTGCTGCGTTGGCATCTTCGGCCTTACTATCGCGGCAATGACATCATAAGCCAGACATTCTGACGACCCACCCCAAATTCGCAGACAAGCTTCCACGCTTCCACGCAATGCAGAGTCCCACCTTTCTCTCCGCGCCTGTTGTTACCGGGATCTGCCTTCCGAAGGATCGAAAAACTTAACTTCCAAGTTTGTAACTCTACAACTTGCCATCTTTACGTCTTATTATCTACACATTAGCCGACCTCGGTTGGGCTTTTGGCAAGTCGGGCGGATAGACTACGCGCTGTCAAACTTTAGTCCATACGGTAGTGGGTAACAGTATGTTGATCTAGAGGCAACGCCACCCTATCGATTGCCATCACGTTAGCTAACGGTGTTGTATTGGTTCGATGCATTCATTCACCGCTGAGTCGCAGGCTCCCACCGCTCTCTGCAGGAACACTCTGCCCGGCGCGTGGTAACAGCCTCAAACATGGATAGACGCCCTTGGCCATCTTCGCCGTTTGCTGGCCGTAGGGCCGTCATCCGAGGCAAAGCCTTTTAGTTGCGTACATTGATCTCCTGATCGAATGACTAAGCTAGTAGCTGTTGGACTGCTCAACCTCGACTTTTATACACGTTGCCGACTTTCGGTTCCTCGGGTGGGAGCACAGCATCGGCGGCTACTGCACACTTTTGTGGTCACGACCGAGCTAGAAGTGCTACAGGTTGCACTACATCGTTACAGATAGATTGAGAATTATGGGAAACATGGTCTGATCGAACCACACAGATCGTCCAGATGTCTATGTAGGGTTATGATGGGAAGTGGGGATATCTTGGATTCCCAGCAACACTCCCGCCAGGCACTATGATCGTCTTGGATTTTCACGATTTGCGAACATGGGAGCGCCTAAGCTGATTCAAAGACCCAGTGTGATATGCAGTGCGTGCATAAGGTTGTCAACAATTCTTAGAATAAGTTCCATATATTACCTGTCAAAGCTACGCTCCATGACGCCCAGTCTACATTGATCTTCATGAATAGGCGATTCAATGGTGTTATCAATTATGGCTCTACGTCAATCTTACGACATACTAAGCATGTGTTGTTCGTCTAAAGTCTGTCGTTGCCTTTCCTCGTAGCTATGTCAAGTTCGATCCTAGATGGCAGTTTCGTCTTTCGTCATTCAATGCGGTGCAGTGATTTGTAGTGTCTTTCTACACTTATGGACACTACGTACGGCCTCAAATGATCTTTTCACTTAGGTCTCGGAAGGAAAACATGAACGAATCGACCCCATGGTGTGCGTACTAAAGGTGTCTCGTTATATTCATCCTTCTCGTGGGTATCTTAGAAATAAAACGCCTTCTCCAATCCCAAAGCCCACATGAACTTATACATGCCCCTCCCTCGTATTCTATCTTATCTCGCCTAATCCTCATCATCGTAAAACTGCTGCGGCGCTGCCATACTCATCCTCAACTGCTTCTCCCTCTGCTTTGCCTGCAACTCCAACGTCTCCACCGAGTAACTCAGCCTCTGTTTCTTCGCCCTCATCTGCTTCAACTTCATCTCCTGCAACGCACTAATTGGTTTCCCACCCCCAGCCGCGCTTGCTCTGCTTCCTTTCGCGGCTGCAGGCTTCTCAGCGAACGTGGAATCCGACGAGGCGCCCAGTCGGCCTTCATTGAGATCGCTTTTTGCGATCAGAGATTGCTCTCGGCGTTCAAGCTTGTCGAGGTAGTTTTGTACACGGGAGAGGAGCGATTCAACTTCGGGGCGGATCTCGGAGAGGAGGGTGGATTGCGCGAGGTGTAGGTCGGGTTCGGAGATGAGCTCGAAGTGCTGGATTGTTGTTATAGTGTTGGCCGTGACTTTTATGGTAATATAGGCTTACGCGGGTAGCTTGGAGGACTTTTCCCAGGCGTGGGAAGTCGTTGACACCTTCGTCGAGGACAGTTATGGAGGAATCGAGGAGCTGCATGCTGCTTCGCAGCGAGCCGACACAGCTTTGAAGCGACATAGTATCTTCCACGTGTGTCTTCAAGAATACTTTATCTCTTCACCAAACTTCGGTTTCAGAACCTTTGTCGTTGGACAATTGTGCTTGTTGCGCGTGTTTACATCCCACTTCGCGGTCGCCAACGTCGGATTATCGTCGGCACTTGCTGCTTGGCATCGAAGGTTTCGGTGATCCGCCATTGAACCCAACCTTTCCATCACTACCCGCAACCCACCCACGCAATTCCAATCCCTCTATCACACAAAATGGCTGGATTCCTCGGAAAGAAGTTCCCGGCGCCTGTCGGTATGTCAATTGGTCCCGCGGGACGCGCGATGGAGCTCTGGAGAGATGGGAACAATTGCTGATCAATTGCAAATTATAGCCCGGCCCATGGCCCCTTTCTACATCTCCGGTACGTCGCGAGCGAAGACATGAAGAAAGAGGAGGATTGTAAAAGATGTAATGATCGGGGGGCTGCAAATAGAATGCTCGGGAGAGATGAGGATCGTAATTGGACTAACGGAGTCCCTCAGGCCTTGTTATCCTCTACGGTGTGAACGCTGCCGCGAACGCCATGATGCACGGTCAGAACCCCCATTTCCCGCACGTTTCCACTCGGCGCGATGGCTAGATCCCCGGGTGCTGCCAATTCTAGATCGAACTGACACCTCTCCAGGCGATGAGTTCAAGAACGACCCGCGGAACCCGCTCAACAAGAACCCTTCAGCAGATGCCCATTAAATGCGATACCATGCACGATAGAACGCCAATGGGCAGGAACGACGACATGAGCATGGTGGAAGGCAATGTACTATAGCTGTGCGCATGGGCTGGGACGTCGGGATTGCAGGACATGTGTATAGAAGTCGTGGACAAAATCAACATCTGCCCTGGCAATTTATTTGGCTGCTCGCTGGTGTCATAATTCGATGGACGCATGTTTCAGGAATTGTTGTTGGAACTAAGCTTAGACTTGCTAACCGCGGACGAGCCTCGCCAACGATCTTTGTGTATACGGATGCTACTACCTTCAATGGCAGTGTTGTTAGGCAGGCAGAAGCGTGGTAAAGCAACGTAAGGCCACGGCACAGAGCCTCGAGAAACCTCGGCAACTGATGGGAATACAACGACGAGCAGTACCGAGCTACGTATGCTCTCAGAGCTGAGATTCACTTGGTGACACGCAACCCTAATTACCAGTACTCACACTATGTCTAGTAGCTCCACGTCAAGTCGCGGTACGGACCGAGCCTCCTACCTTCCTTCTCGCGGTGCTCTCCAACATATGTGACGGATCTTATTGAGATTACACGTCGCACTCATAGGATTATTAGCGGACATGGGAGCGAAATGGAGTGATATATACAGGCAAGACACGTGTAGGGCTGCGGCTTGTTTAAATGTTAAGGATGAGAAGGCGAAACATGCAAGCTGTAAATCGATACAACGGTAGCGATATTATTAGATTAGAAACATCTACCATGCGCATGTCTCTGCAAGCAGCTGCCTGATGCGGAAAGATGCTACATGCTTGCGGTGAGCTGTTGACCCCAAAAGAGAGTCCCGAGGTCACATTTCGGAACGACTGACCGACGAGACACATCACACTTTTAGAGGCATTGAGCTAGATTGGGCGAATGGTAGAGCTGCAAAGATAGCACGTGGACATGATGCGGAGGTACGGTGGTAGAAGCTGAGATGGGTTGAGATGGCTGAGACTGGGAATCCAGAACACTGGGCGAACAACTCCGCATCTTCCGCTCCGCTGCCAGGCCTAAAACTCGGCCGATGCACGACTGAGATGCATGCGATGCAGGACCGTTGGGCACGCTGTGGCACGCCTCTGATATCATGGCGGAGCAACAACTCGCCCAAGTTCTGGAAATCGTTGTGGAGCAAGGCCTCGTTCCTGGGCCTATGTACGAGCCCAACCGCAGGGAACATCGTCTCTCATAGGAAGGCGTATCCTAGGACCGCAATTCGGGAGCTATCTACCACGAGAGACATGGCTGGGTCGCTGTGGGGTTTGACAGACACCACTTGACGGGAGGTCGAACTTCGATGGCAGGGAACGCGATGTGTACATGCTGTAGTAGTGCGTCTTGCAGATTATGATGTTGCTCTTGGGCGGATACAAGCACGCGCATAAAGGGGCCCTGCTCGGGTGACTGAAATCACTCAGCTGGAGACTTGACGCGCCTGAAACGGGCACCCGGTTTGAGGCTTTGCGAGAGGCAGGAGACGCGCCCGGTCGGTCTGGACGATGCGGCTCCATAGCGGCAGGACCATGGCAGGACCAACGTGGTTGTGACTGGTGCAGTACACCGACTCTTCACTTTGGGTTGGACCGGCTGGTGAAAGTGTTGAAAGAGAGGTGGCGCGATTAGCGGCCCCACGTGACTAGCCCATACCCACTTCCAAGCCCATGATTGCAACGCCCTCTTCCATCTCTCCTCGTCTCCTCCGCTCTACCACCGACACTCCTCCACGAGTGCTCTTCTGAGGCTGTTTGCTGGCCCATTTGTGCTGCTGCCTCCTCCGCTCCAAATAATCCCCCTGCCCGCAGCAAACGTTTCCTGCACCGCCCACAGGTCTGGTGCCGCTATCCGTTGGGCTTCATCTGCACTTCACACGCCCTGTAAGTTGACACCGCAACGACGCCCGCCTCCCGCCGTCACAGCACGCACGCCCTCGCCATCCGCCATATATCTTCCCCCTGCCCGCCAGCCCGCCCCCTTCCCTATTCATCGCCTCTCTCGCTTCCATTGTCCGGCCTGCTGGTCCGCTTACACCGCCTTATTGGCAAAAGCCGTAAACTGACCCGGTACCCCCGACACAGGCTGAACCTCACCTCAACCACGACACCTGCGCACCTGAGCAGCTCTCAACCCAACCCACCACACCACCCTCCCTCCCTCAGGTTGAATCTTCTCTCAGTATGACGACAATGGTATGTCGACCCCGCTCCTCTCGCCGTGCTCTGCACGCGCAACAATACAAGGCTGAAACTGACTGTAGCAGGATCTCCGCGTAGGCAACAAGTACAGGATTGGCCGCAAGATCGGCAGTGGCAGTTTCGGTGACATCTACCTTGGTATGTCTTCCCGGCGGCGTCGTGACGAGGCTCAGCACTAACGCGTCGACAGGCACCAACATCATCTCGGGCGAGGAGATTGCCATCAAGCTCGAGAGCGTCAAGGCTAAGCACCCCCAACTTGAGTACGAAGCCCGCGTCTACAAGTCGCTTGCCGGCGGTGTCGGAATTCCCTTCGTCCGCTGGTTCGGCACCGAGTGCGACTACAATGCCATGGTCTTGGACCTGCTCGGTCCCTCTCTGGAGGACCTCTTCAACTTCTGCAACCGCAAGTTCTCGCTGAAGACGGTACTCCTGCTCGCCGACCAGCTCATCTCCCGCATCGAGTACATCCATGCCAAGTCGTTCATCCACCGCGACATCAAGCCGGACAACTTCCTCATGGGCATTGGCAAGCGTGGCAACCAGGTCAACGTGATCGATTTCGGTCTGGCCAAGAAGTACCGCGACCCGAAGACGCATTTCCACATCCCGTACCGTGAGAACAAGAATCTCACTGGTACCGCCCGCTATGCCTCCATCAACACTCACTTGGGTGTCGGTAAGTCTCACGCCTGAACTGAGTCTTGGCCGAACTAACAATAGCAGAGCAATCCCGCCGTGACGACATGGAGTCCCTGGGCTACGTCATGCTCTACTTCTGCCGTGGCTCCCTCCCGTGGCAGGGCCTCAAGGCTGCTACGAAGAAGCAGAAGTACGACCGCATCATGGAGAAGAAGATGACCACCCCGACCGAGGTCCTCTGCCGCGGCTTCCCCAACGAGTTCGCCATCTACCTGAACTACACCCGCTCCCTCCGCTTCGATGACAAGCCGGACTACTCGTACCTCCGCAAGATCTTCCGCGATCTCTTTGTCCGCGAGGGATTCCAGTACGACTATGTCTTCGACTGGACCGTCTACAAGTACCAGAAGAACGCCCAGGCCATTGCCCAGGCTGCTGGTCAGGGCCAGGGCGAGGATGAAGACAAGAACGGCCGCGGGCGCCACGTCCCCACCACCCAGGGCGGCAATGCTGGTAGTGGAGCTGTTCCCACTAAGCGGGGCCCGGTCAATGCTCGTCAGGAAGGCACCGGAATGTGAGTTCGACAAACTGATCCTAGTAAGGACTCCTCTCCTCTGCGTTTAGTGTTCGTTGACAACGCTCGGCGCGGGGGATTGCACACAGACCTTACTAACCTCTTGTTTGTTGTTCAGGCAGCTTCGTTCGTCCAATAAACGGGGCGGCGCGGATCAGTATGCTGGCGGCTACTGAAATTTGATGCGGCTTTCGATACGTCATCTCCAATCTCTTTAGTGGATGTGAGCACATTCAGCTCCACTCCGCTCAACCTTGGGAAATGCGGCACTGCCGTCCTGTTACTGTCTGGATGGCGCCCATTCCCTCGATCGTCAACCCGGCTTTGTTCATCGACGCCCAATAATAGGACCTGGCTACAACTCACTCGATGTATTGCTCTTGCCATGGCCTCGGGTGCTCGGCGGCTCTGCTTGGTAATTCTGGGCTCGATTCTACGGCATTTCTTTCTCGGATAGCATTACGACCGACATTCAATCTCCACTCGGCTAATCGCAATATCCGGAAATGTCTCGCGAACGAGAGCAGTCTCATCGACAGCACCCCCCGGATGATCTGGTTATCGGTTCGTTTTCACACGTAATCTCCCCTCTTCCCCTTGTTTTACCCACATGTTTCCTATCCCTCGGTGCGTTCCCCCCTTCGTGACTTGGTCTGCCGGCTTGTGGGGAGGTTTTTAGTTTTTAAGGGGACGGACACAACTAAATTGCAACTTTTGTGTATCGCTGGCAGACCGCTTTGGCTCGAGGGGATGGGGACGTTGGCCATGGCGGGCGGCTGAAAGATTTGGTACGCTGATGAACGGCTTTGAAGGGGCTGCTTCTGGGGCGAGATGATCTAGCATGCTACCATGGCGGCCAAAGCGGACATGTGGCTCCACGGTTATCGGTTCATTTTCTTCATCATAACGACTCTCCTTAATAGAAGCCTTGTGCCACCAATTCCTATTACAGACGATGCATGAGATGTGTGATGCGTGATGTGTGATGTGTGATGTGTTTATTCGATGGCATGGGTTTTAATTACTGACTCCAAGTCGACGAGACAATTTTATCAACATGGCATAGATACCAGCATGGGTAGTAGACAGATGACACTAGTTTCGATGGTAGAACAGGTGGCGTAGCATAGCGAGGTCACCAATTGAGGATCTGTGATTGGTGAAGGCGCTTGCTTGAAGGGGATTAGTGTGAAGGCTCGCTATGATGAGGCAACTTTTCTCGCTGCATTTGCGCACTACCCCACGCCCAATCGCGACCATGTTTAGGGGGAGAGGCGTGCAGTCAATTTGTCTATCATGCCGACTTAACATACTCACCGCCCGGTCGCGGACCGCACATGCTCGAGCGACAGCGCAGTTTCCCCGTACGAGTACAGCGCTTTCGCGAAATCTATCGCAACGACGAACGTTTGTCGCAACGAGACGGAAACAAGAATTCCAGGAACATACGAACTCATCGGCACCGCCCGATAACCCGCCTTCTACACTAAGCGATGGCCTGGACATAGAGGTCAACGTACGGAAAGCGAGACATACATTTGGCGATACTTTGCCCCGGGGGCATTTGACCGAGGAGGAATATACCGTGTATGAGAGACTTTACGGGCCACCGATCTTTTTAGATCCGGCCGAGGATGTGGCTGAGGGGCAAGAAGAAGGCGAGGAGCTGGTCGAGCAGGAGCTTCCCGATGGTCACAAGGTGCTCTTGAGGAAGAACGAGGAGGGGGAGCTTGAAGAAGTGGAGGCCATCGACGAGGATGAAGAGGCGCTGCAAGAAGAAGAAGAGGAGGAGGAGGAAGAAGAAGAGGGTCACATGACCGAGGAACAGCGGGAAGAATTGGAGGAGCAGAAGGTGAAAAGCTACCATGAGGAGATTTACGCAACAAGCAGTGCGCGGCTAGAAGACAATGTAGATGCAGAGGAAAATGAGGACGAGGACTTCCTGCGCGCGCATCCGTTGACTATCGCGGGCCGATCGAAGCCCTCTCCATCGACCGTCTTCCTGCCGAAAGAAACCCTCGTTGATCCCACCGCGCTTCTGCTCACGCGTGCAAATCATAAGCATCTTGCCGAGTCAGCGAACCAGATTTTCGGCGGCAAGGGCCTTCCATACTCGTCGAGCACAGCGCCAGCACGTCTGGGCAAAGAGCAGAAACCGATACCACTCGGTCCGTCGCATTCAGATATGGGCAATATACAGGCAGATGCATACATGGCTTCGGTCCAGCCAGGAACATATGCGAGTGTCATGAGCACTTTGGTGGAAGTTCGGAAACGATTGGGATCGTCCTGGATTGACCATTTGCTGAAGATGAAGAAAGGTGGCCTGGTGCTAGATGCTGGCTCTGGTGGTGTCGGTGTTCTTGCATGGCACGAAGTCTTAAAAGCCGAGTGGGCTCGCATAAATGAGGAGTCTGGCGCCACATCGGAAGGCGATGCTCCGCTTGGAAAAGCAACTGTCTTGACCGGCTCGGACACGCTGCGACATCGTGCCAGCCGATTGCTCGAGGACACAACATTTATCCCTCGGCTCCCAGACACGGTGCCGGCAGGAGAAGAGGTCAATCCTCAACAGCCACGAAAGTTCTATGATCTGATCATCGCACCTCACACACTATGGCCGATAAGACAGGAATACTTGCGAAAAGAGCAGGTCGAAAAATACTGGTCATTGCTCAATCCCAAGGGAGGAGTTTTGATTCTCGTCGAAAAGGGCATACCTCGAGGGTTCGAAGTCGTTGCTGCAGCACGAGATCTACTTCTACAAAATCACATTTCTTCCCCTAACTCAACTGTCATCGAAAGTCCTGTTATCGAGCAGACCTCGAAGCCAGATGTAGACACCAGGTTCGTCAAAAAGGAGACTGGCATGATCATTGCACCCTGTACAAATCACAGTCCTTGTCCAATGTATGTGTCGCCTGGCATCAGTCTGGGTCGAAAGGACTTGTGCTTCTTCAGCCAACGGTTTATCCGCCCCCCTTACCTCCAACGCATCCTCAACGCCACAGATCGCAATCACGAAGACGTGCAGTTCAGCTACCTCGCCGTACAGCGCGGTCGCGATCAACGCCTCCCCGAGCACGACATCCTCGGCAAGGGGATACAGCAAAATGAGGAGTCGACCACCGATGCTCTCCGAGGTCACGAATGGAAATCAGAATCAGAACTCCTTACATCCGCAGATGTGAACACTTTGACCTTCCCACGACTCATCCTTCCGGCCATCAAACGCCGGGGTCACATAACCCTCGAACTCTGCACTCCAGCCGGCACACTCGAGCGCTGGACCGTTCCTCGCTCCTTCTCCAAGCAGGCGTATCGCGACGCGCGAAAGGCGCGATGGGGTGATCTGTGGGCTTTGGGCGCGAAGACACGTACAGCGAGGAATGTGAGGTTAGGCAGACCCAGAGATGAATTTGATAAGAAGGGTAGACGGATCAAGGCGCCAAAGAAGAACGTGATTGTTGAGGTTGGCGTTAATGAGTTCGGAGAGGATGAGGGGGCTTCAGTCAAGGCCGGTGGGAGGTACAATGCTGATAGGAAAATTAGGGGAAGTGGGGGACGCAAGGGCAGGAAGAAGACTGTGGATTTGGGGAAAGAGGTAGGCCTGTGATTGTGAAATACTATAACGTGGGACAAGATCAACGGACTGGTTTCGATGAATGAGATTATGAATCGAAGAATCTTGGGGCATTTGGGATATATATAAAATGGTTCGGGTCTGGCATATGTAGGACGGGAGGCCTTCCGACCCTCCGAGAGACTGTACAATATTGGATACGATGATGCCTCGCTCTCTTTCCGCTCTTATGTACATTATACGTAGCGAGGAACTAGGCTACTCTTGAATACACACAATAGATGTAGTGATCCCTAACAAAAATCATTTTGACCCCGCTCGCTTCTAACACTAGAGTACGTTGATGGGGTTGAGCTACTGACAATTGTGTACCGCCGAGGTAATCAAACGTATTAAGCGTACGCGGAACTTCGTGTCGGCGAGTGGGAGTCCATTTGTCTGACCAATGGCATCCAGACGCTCCACACGTGTCCCTGTCATTGCCCCGCGATCATGTCTTACTAACTTGATATCAGCTTATGTGCTCGGGACTACGTTCCATAGTTGATCTTTCCTATTGCACTTGCCTGGCCAATCCCCTTTTTCACCCGACTACTGTTATTCGAGCTTGAGAATATCCTTCTGAGTTTTGAGATTGTTCTTTCGAGGATAGAACTGAGCGAACGGCGATTGGTTGGGGAAAAGAGGGGAAGCTTCAAGTAGCTTATTTCAGCTTCCGCGTGTAAGGGCTATATCGAGAAAGATAAGAGGACAAAGAAGAAATTCTAAATCATCAGCAGGTTTTGGCTTGAAGAAGGGTGGTGTTCAAGTACACAAGATTTTAGCAGCGTAAACTACTTGAACTGGTGCTCAAGTATATCCCACTTTACCTCCAATCTGTCCACATCATACGATACTCGAAACCAAAGACTTTCGAAAAGTCAAGATGGGCAGCGCACCAGAAGTATACGCTGGATTGAATGATCGCTTGAAGGGCAGTGCTGCTGAAATCCTCTTTCCCACCGATGGAGACAAATACACCCAGGCCATCGCCCGCTGGTCCGAACACAACATCAAAAGAGCAGCCTGCGTCGTCAAAGTACGCTCCGCAGACGATGTCACTTCCACACTCTCCTTCATCCGCGAAAACAAGATCCCCTTTGTCGTCCGTGGCGGTGGTCACTCAACATCCGGCAGTGCCAGTATTGAAGATGGCCTCGTTATCGATCTAAGTCTGATGCGAGGCGTCACTGTCGATAAGGAGAAGCAAACAGTTAGAGCAGAAGGCGGCGCCCTATGGGTCAATGTTGACGAAGAAGCTGCAAAGTACGAACTGGCCACCGTAGGCGGAACCGTGAACCACACAGGCGTCGGCGGACTCACCCTCGGCGGCGGCTACGGCTTCCTAACAGGAAAACACGGCCTCACAATCGACAACCTTCTCTCCGTAGAAATAGTTCTCGCATCCGGCGAACAAGTCACAGCCTCCTCGACCTCCAACCCCGACCTCTTCTGGGCCGTCCGCGGCGCAGGCCAAAACTTCGGCGTCGCAACCGCCTTCACCTTCCAGGCCTACCCCCAAACGAACCCCGTCTACGCCGGGCCCCTGATCTTCCTCCCCGACAAGATCCCCGAGGTCATCGCCTTCGTCAACAAATTCCACACCGCAAACGACGGAAACCAGGCCCTGATGTGGGGCTTCTCGTGCCCGCCTCCCATGAACGCTCCTGTCCTGCTAACCCAATGTTTCCACAACGGCACGGAGGAGGAAGGTAGCGCGTTCTTCGCTGATCTCATCGCCCTCGGGCCCGTCGCGAATCTGATTAGCATGATTCCGTATGCGAAATTGAACTCGCTGCTTAACTCCTCCGCGGGCTTCGATGGGCGCAAGATGTTTGGCGGTGGCGCGTTCAAGTTGCCGCTAGATGTGGGTTTCGTGCAGAGTCTGTTTGAGGAGTTTTTGGGGTTCGTGCAGGGGAAGAATGAGGCGGGGAAGGAGAGGGGGATGGGTCAGAGTCTTTTGCTCTTCGAAACTATTCCGTATAATGAGGTGGTTAAGGTCGGGAATGATAGTATGGCGTTTTCGAATCGGGGAGATTATTATAATCTTGCTACTATGTTTAAATGGTGAGTTGTTGACATGGCCGGGGGACGGGATGGGATGGAAAGTAACTGACTTGACATCGTCGTTTTCTTTCTAGGTTCGATCCGAGTTTCGACGACGAAGTCCGGGGTTTCGCTCGCACGTTGCTGAAAAAGGCGTCGCAGTCTGCCGGTGTGGATCAGGATGAGAAGACGCGGTCCATTGAGGGCGTTGGCGTGTATGGCAATTATGCGAGTAAGTAGCTTCCTCTCTCTTCCTTCTCTTCCTTCTCTTCCATTCTTTATGTACAACGGCAGGTGCTGACTAGAGATAGATGCCGATGTCCCCGCCAACGAAATCTATGGCGGCAATGCGAAGAAGTTGGGGGAATTGAAGCATAAGTATGATCCGGAGAATCTGTTTGATCGCGGGACTAGGCTCGTGCCTAGACCGATGGTCGTTGTTAATTGAGGTTTGGTGGTTGGGGGTCGTCGTGTAGAAGTTTAGCGTTTAGTACACGCGCGAGAAATGACGATGGAACGTTTTCGCTGGAATGTTATTGCTTGTGGATTTGGAATTTGAGTGGTGATTCTATTCGCAAGTGAAGAGTTTAGATCTAGTTATTTTCGCCTGACTCGAAAGTAATCTGACAACTTTGACCCAACTCGATGAGGTAGTTTCTCAGTCAGGGCACTTTGATGTCTTAAACCTTAATACTATTTGGTCTTTAGGGGATAGTAAGTTCTATCTTAGGTGAAACGGCACCGTCAAAAAAGTGCCTGAGTCTAGCTTGTATGATCTACTTAGATAATAGGATAGCGATAATGTTTACCTAAACGGCAAAGATTACGAAAGTCTATTGCGCTAGAAATGATGAGTGAAAGTGATATTCACGCCTGCTCCTTATCCGATCATCCTTCGGAGCAGACCAATCTGGGGTAAGTAGTCATGAACCTCGGCCCAAACCCCAGAACGCGGAGACTCGCATGAGCTTATCCTCACCAGACCACCATGTAGGCTTTACAGTTCTACAGCTAGGTAGACACCTCAGCTTTCAATTGATACCTTTTCATCTCTGAATTTGACTCTTAAATCCTCATCATCACCACCACTCCTCCCAAAACACCACTCACCATGGCCATCCTCAAACCCGCAACCACGCCTCCCCAAACCTCCCACGTCCTCCTCGCCTATCCCGCGCCTTATGTCCTCCTTGTCACCATAAACCGCGAGCGCCAGATGAACAGCATCCCGTACGCTGGGCACATCGAGATGGGACAAGTGTTCGACTGGTTTGACCGCGAGCCCAATCTACGCGTCGCTATCGTTACGGGAGCAGGCAAGAAGGCGTTCTGCGCGGGTCAAGACCTGATTGAGTTGGGAAAGATCGGCAAGGGAGAAATCAAGAAGGATGCAGCGAGTCAAAGACATCCGTTGAGCGGTTTTGGAGGTCTCAGTAGGAGACAGGGCAAGAAGCCGGTTATTGCGGCCGTCAATGGGTTCGCGCTTGGGGGTGGATTTGAGATCGTGCTTGGATGGTGAGTTGTTTGTTTCGAATGCGGAAGATGCAGTATTGGTTGGCAACACTGCGAGATAGGATAGGGCTCTCAGCATCCATCAGAGTACGGCTAACAAATTGGAACAGTGACATGGTCGTAGCCGCTCCCAGCGCAACATTCGGTCTCCCTGAAGCTCTCCGTGGTATTTTTGCTGGTGCCGGTGGTCCACAGCGCCTAGTACGAATTGTCGGTATACCGGTTGCTTCAGAGATGGCTCTCACTGGCAAGCCTATCACAGCCCAACGCGCAAAGGAACTGAACCTCGTGAACCGCATCTCCCCTTCACAAGACACCGTTGTTGATGAAGCATTAAAGCTGGCAAATGAGGTTGCGGGAATCAGTCCGGACGCAGCTATTGTGACGAGGGCAGCACTCAAGGAAGCGTGGGAGACGGGCAGTGTAGAGAGAGCGACACAGTTGACAATTGAGAGATATGGTGAGGCACTGAGTGCTAGTGAAAATGCGGCAGAGGGTCTGAAAGCTTTTGCCGAGAAGCGGAAGCCGGAATGGAAGCCTTCGAAGTTGTAGATCTTTATGTTATTACTGCCGTATTTCCCACCCTTCCTAGGGGTTCAAGTCTCAACCACGTGGTACGGATCCCGGGTAAAGCATTTCCGTAAAGATGCACGCGGCTACTTCAAGTACGGAAGGCTTTCTTTTATTATGACGTTACATCCCCAACGCGGGGGACATCGGATACAATAATGAAGGAATCAGCCGAAACGATATGCACGCGGCATGCACTCCTGCTGGTGATTTGTACCCTCCCTCCACAGCCCCTGCGCCTCAACAGCTCCTTCACATCACACCCCCAATTTGCCGAGAATTGCCACAAGATACCGCGCCCTAAACCACCAAACCATCGCTTGCACTCTCCAAATTCAAATACCCCACAGCTACACGAGTCAATTACTCAGCCTTGTCAGACTTTTCCGAGCACACAGACATCCGGACTGGCCAAAGGCGTTACTGATCTCGTGGCCTGCCATACCGGAAGCATACTAGCGATATACCCCATGCCGATCGTACCCAGACCCCACCAGGTTTCCCCGCATTTTTGCTTGCGGGCTCCCGATACGCTAGCATGTCATAGAGTCTGGGATGAGATTCCGAGGCAGGCGTTCTGGAGGTATGATATCAGGGTCGTGGGTCTGCGGATGTGGAACTGGAGAACTTTACCGTTGACTCGCTTTCTTCGATCATATTTGTCTTGCCTGAACACGTCAGCGTGGAACTGTCACTTGAGCTACTCGAGGCTCATTGGTTGGAATACTGCCGTTAGCTTAGGCTGCAGAAGGAAAGATGGTGACACGTTCTAGCGAAGCTGCTCAGCCGGATATCCCTGCTCCTGTTGTAAAGCGGAAGAGGCGCGCTTCTTGTTTGGGCGAGCAGGAGAGGCGTGAGAGGAAGAGGGCAATTGATCGCGAGGCTCAGCGGTCGTTGAGGGAGAAGACGAAGACACATATTGCGGAGCTTGAGCGCACTATCCAAATCTTGAGAGATCAAGACCGAAATGGGGCCACCGCAAATTTGCTGCATGAGATTGAAGGGTTGAGAGCAGAAAACGAAAGACTGAGGGATGTTATCGACAGTGTGAAGAGCCTGGTTGGGGGTGATATTTTCCCTAGACCAGCACAGAATACGAATGGGGTCTCGAACGGCGGAGCTGGAGGAAGTGGACACTCACCTGCCGACAGCAGTGATGGTAGGCGCGGCTTCAACAAATACGATCCGAATATGAAAATAGACTTACAAGGCCGGTAGGTCCGCAGACCCCCAAACCACGAGCAACATCCTTTTCGCAAGGCGAGGGCAAACCATCACTCTCTCTGCCCTCGCCTCCAAACAGCCATACATCAAACACCAATCCCTTCGACTTCCAGTCACCCATTCCACCACCTTCAAGGACAGTTGATTTGGATGGTATGACAGTAATGGCAGATCTCCCATCAACAACAGACCCGAATTTAGATCTCAATCTCGATCTCGATCCCGTCGAGGAAATCCCCCAAGAAAGCAACATGCTCGACGCAGACTCCCCTGCGACCGCTGCATGGGTACCTTTCATGACCGAGATGTTCGGCCATGGATGGCGCTGTCCGTCTCCTACCATCCTTCACTTCGGGCACGATAGCGCTTCTACCTCGGCCAGCTCCTCGCCCAACTCCACGTGCCCGATATGGAAGAAGAGCAACGAGATCTTTGGAAAAGTGTTTCAATATCGGCCAGGTACTTCCACCGCTTTTACTTCCAATCGTTCGTTTCGTGGGTGGGATGCCGAAGCAGGATTGCTGTTCAGAGGCATCAAAGACGGGTGGAGCAGTTTTAACGAGTGGGAACAGAGTCCGGCACTCGAGATTTTGAAAAATGTAGACGAGTTTCTGTTTGCGAATCTGCCGCGGATGGAACGCTTGGCGGCCACTTACAAGAGTTTCAAACTGTTGAAGGTGAGTGTGGTTTTTCCTTCTTTCTTTCTTTCGTTTTGGAAATCAAAGAGAGTTCAAGATGCTGATGAGAATTGTAGTACTACCTTAACGCCACAAAAGAAGAACTCGAAAAAGTCCCCGAGTGGCTTCGTCCAAGGTGATTCCGGCTCTTTCCCAATCTACCCCTTTTCTCCGCTAACGTCCCCTTAGTATCATGCAGTCAAGCACATCTCACCCCATCGCCGTCGACTTCTTCGCTTGGCCGACACTGCGCTCGCGTCTTATGAATACATATGGCAATGTCTTCCGCACCCAGGACATGTCTCACTGCTACGCCCACTATCTCCGCTTTGACTGGCCTTTTAGCTTCGAAGACGCGTTTTTCTATGACGAGCGTCTGAAGGGGTGGAGGCCGAGTCCGTTGTTTGAAAGGTATCATGGTGATATAGGGGCTTGGCATGTAGGGGAGGAGTTTTATGTTTCGTTTCCTGAGATGAGGGGGGATATTGAGGGGGATAGGATACGGTTTAAGGAAGTGCTTTGAGGTGGAGTTTGAGCGGGAAAGGTCGGTAGTTGGTATTTTACGTACGACGGAGGATCTGGACTGATTGGAGTCGTGTATGAGATCTTACCACCTAATTTTCGAGTTGTTGTTTTTTTGACGGATTGTGGGCGATAATTGAACGGCATATTAATGTCTTGAACATAAAAGTGCACAATTACACATTAAATTCCCCATCCCTCTATCCATCTCGCTCTCCTAACCAAATCACCTATCTTTCAACAAAATCAACATGATCGCACCTCCCCCTCACCACCTACCCCCTACCCCTCCCTCTCACACCCCTCCACCAATTCCCCCCTCCCACCCAAACCCACCAACACCCCACCCTTCACCACCAAGCACACCATCACGACCCACCAAACTCCGTACCCGCAACCTCTTCAACCCCAACCTCAACCTCACTCTATGCATATATAGTAGCAAACTCTCTCCGTCGACCCCCCTCTCCACTACCATAACCCCCACCATCCAAACCCAACTCCCCAACCAATAATCTCTTGCACAAGAGTCACAGCAATCCAACTCGCCGCCCTACACCTCTCTATCCGTTTCCCCTTTCAACCCCACCCCCCCGAAAAAAAAACCCCTCATAACCCAACTTCCGTATCTCCGGCACCACACTCGCCAAAAACAGACAGTCTACCTGCTCATCAAAAGGTCCCCTAGACTACACACACTGTGGCAGCAGAGGAGACGGTGTTGTAAACATCCGCGGCGCATCTGGCGTTCGGAAGATATCCACCCTGCCGACGAAGAAGTTTGGGCTAAAACTGTGGGAAATACGTGTCTTTGAGGCTGCTGATAGTCAATCAACTATAAGTTTTGTAGTCCTGATACAACAAGGCTGATGAGACGGATTTACGCCTTCACGTTGGTCAGCTACAGCGCTATCGGATGAAGCAGCTGGACTGTTGGGAGAAAGGTGAGAAGTCACAGAGTACGAATGCGGAGAAAAGTAAAAAGAGACAAGTGTCAATATTGTTGGGAAAGCTGATGCATGGTACTACCGTCCCTAGCTGCCATCTCTATCTGTTATAATGCGCTAGCTCTGCCACTCTGTTCACGACTCATGGATCAAGGCAACAGAAAAGGTTCTTGAACTGGATGAACTTTTCTCTAGTCGGGACGAATCACTCGAGAGATGATGCTACATAAACACATGACGATCAAGGTCTTGATGATCCGGTCAGATTAGGAGAGAAAGAAAAGACGCATCCATGACCAAACCAGATTCGACCCAGACTCAACTCAGACTCAACTCCATGCCACTGCCTCTTTCCGTATGTACCCTTACCCTTGTTTGTCATTTGCCGCATTGAAAAGTCATGCTCATCAACCTAAACCAGATCGCTCATTGCCACATTTAACCACCTTATCCGACTAACCCTAGTTGGCGCGCCTGAAGGCACCAGGCCTATACTTACCATCGCTAGCACCTTGGGCAGGCGGGGGAAGAGACTCCCGCGCGTTCTCGCCGCCTCGACTGTCGCTTCGCTCACCATCTTGCTGGAAACCACGGCGGGCAGGCGGTGTATATCCTCCGCCGGAAGCGGGCGACCCAGTCCTGTCCTTCTCCAAATTACTGAATCGACCGCGAGATGACGCAGGATCGTAACGGCCCGGTGCAGCAGCAGCAGCAGCAGGTGATTCAGTACGGCCGATTGGGTCTCGACCACTTCCCTCACGCTCGCGCCATCCGGAGGCTGGGCTCTCTGCGCCACGAGTACGAAGCGCAGGAGGAACATAACCACTCCTCTTGGGCGCTTCGGCCTCGGGAGATGCAGCTGCGGCAGGCGTGGGTTCTGGTAGGGGTTGTCCAGATGCCTTTGCGGCTTCGCGATCGCGCCATGAGGGTTTTCCTCCAGCAAGAGCAATACGGGGAGGACCAGAGGCTTGGGGTTCGCGGGCCTCGCGGGCAGCGGGGGCAGCAGGGGCAGCAGGGGCAGCGAAAGGAGCAGACTTCTTCGCAGCAGCACGCTCTTCCGCCTCCTCTTCTCGCTGGCGTTGTAGAGCTGCCTTCTCGTCCAGCAGAGCTGTCTTCTCGTTCATTTCCCTGATTATAGTCAGTATCATTGTTTGTAATCTTAGACGGTGTACGTACCTTCGCCTTGCTTCTCGCTCTTCTTTATCCTGTGCCATCTTCTGCCGGCGCTCTGCGTCCGCCCTCTCATGGGCTTCGGCCTCGGCCCTCTCCCGCTCCTCTTCTTCTTGTTGTCGGCGTTCTGCTTCCTCCTGCTCGCGCTTCTCTCTGGCCAGTTTCTCCTTGAGCTCCGAGACACGCTTCGCCTTCTTCTGCTCCAACTCCTTCTGTGCCACCCGGCTACGCTTCTCGAACTCAGTCCTACGGGCTTGCTTGACGTCGGTCGTGAACTTCTGGTATATAGGTACTAGCCTTGAGAGACGATGCTTCAACGCAACATCGTCTTTGTGCTGCTGCTCTGCGGCTTTGAGTGACTCGACCTTGAATTTCTCATAAGCGGCTTCATCCTCCTTCATCTGGCGCTCGTAGTCGTCCTTGAGGTGCTTGATTTCCTCTTTACGGTACGCACGTTCCAGGTGATCAATCCTCTTGCCAGCAATGCGTAATTGCTCGCCTAGCAGGTTCTTCTCCTTCTCCAAAGCAGCTAGTTTCATAGCACGAATGCGGGCAGAGTCCAGTTCGGTGATATCATCTGGAAGTTCAATATCAACCTTGACACCTTGCTTAAGCTCGTTGATCTGCTTCTCGAGTTCCTCGCGCTTCACACGTTCTTGTTCTTGTTTGATGCGCTGTTGGGCCCGGACACGTTGTTCCTCGGCAAGACGTCGTGACTCTTCCTCCTTGGCTTGCTGGATGCGGAGGAGGCGCTTGGTCTGTTCCTCGCTCTCCTTGGCTTGCAGAGCTTTCAGGGCGGCTTCCTTCTTCTGGGATATCACGTCGCGACGAGCTAGGGTCTCACGGTGCTCTTGCTCGGCGCCTTCCTTGGTCCGCAGAAGTGCAGCCTCCTTGGCTTTGATGCGCTCCGTGTTGAAACTCGGGTCAACATACTGGCAGGTGATGAAGAGAGACTTTGCGAGACGAGTCATCTGGGACCGCACAATCTCAGCCGGGGTGCTCTGGAGTCGCTGGACGGAGCGAGTTTCGCTCTCAGCCGAACCGGCACCAGATCCAGAATGCATTGCCTTTGCGGAAGAAAAGACATCAGAGTCAAAAGTAAGAACGCCGGTGGCATGATCGATACGGATAGCCAAATCACCCTTCTTGCAGCCGTTCATGATGAACTTCTCGATGGTGCCGCTGTCGACTTGGAACGGATCTGGGAACTGGGCAAGATCAAGCACAAATTTGATTTGGACGGAATCGTACACCTGAGACAGTTGCTGGAAGAGACGGGTGAGAATGACCTGTTGAAGTGGTCCGACATACTTCTTCATCTCCTCGTCGGCGCCAATCTTGGCCAGAATAGGCGAGATCTTCTTGCAAATCGAGAGAGGATGGAAGTCCACTTCGAGGATGTTGTACAGATCCCGAATCTCAGGGCGGGCTCGCTTGAGAAGACCCTTGCTCAGAGCATCCTTGAAGAGAATGGCTCGGGTAGGGGCCTGGGACATGCCGAGCAAGTTGGTTAGACGAGAGTTCTTGTTATTCTTAGCTTGATCTACATCAACTAGAGCGCCGCGAGATCGCGATGTGCTGATGACGGGGATGGAAAGAGCAGATAAAAGGACAAAGGAGGCCTTCTCGGTCATGTCGGCTTCGGTGACAACAGGGTTGTCCTTCTTGGGGCTCTGACCGGATGCTACGGCAGCGGCGGATTGGCGCAGGAGGTTGTAGTATCGGCTCCAGGCGGCGGCATGGAAGAGGTAGTTTTCGCTGACCAAGAAGATACGCGTAAGCTTCTCAAAGTAGTTGGCCATCATGATGTTCTTCGCTGGTCGCTTGCTCAGACTGAGGAGGGTGTGGATGTCCTCTACGCTGCGGAAAGCCTCCTGCCACAGCTCAAGTTCAACGGCCACATTCAACTGCTGGAAACGCGTGTCGAGATGGCGCTGGAGGGTGTCTGGGTCTGACAGGTTGATGGCGTGCATCTGCGAGGAGAACTTGGCGGCATTCTGGAGATGGTTGCGGAGAAGCTCGCAGAGACGGCGGAACTCGGTCTTGCGGGCGTACTTGGAGCAGAACTGGAAGGCCTGCAGGGCCGTCGACTGGTACATGATCTCCAGGCGCGCATTGTTCTTGAAGATGTCCAGGACGGTGCGGTACGTCTCCCACAGGAACTTCAGCCATGGCGTGACGATGGCCCGGTCGGTGCGGTCGCGGGACTGCTCGCCGGACACGGTGGAGAGGAGGATCGACTCGGGTGTCTCGGACGCCTCCAGGTCGTCGATGTTCTGGGCATCGCCGGGGGTCTCGAGCGAGGCCTGTACCTTCTCGGCCTTCTCTTGCGCCTCGGTGACCTTTTGCTCGGCGAGTTCGATGAACTTCTTGAACACAAGCTGTACCCCACGTTAGCATGTCAACCGCGTCCGCCTCGCCACTTGCTGGCGTTGCTGCGCACCTCGATAGTTCCAACGTTGGTGTTCTGTGCCGTGTTCTTGTACTGGTACAGGCCGTCTTTGGCAAGCTTGCCTTTCCGCAGGTCGACGCAGAGCTCGATGAAGAGGATCATCACCGGCTCCAGCGAGGCGATGGGGCTGTTCCGGGTGCGCTTGGAGATGACATGCTCGTGGAGCAGCTGCAGCGCGGCCTGGGGCTGCTGCACTCCAATGAGTTCCTGGGCACGTTTGCTGCGGCGGGCATTAGCAGATGGCACTTGGGGCTCGCTGGCCTGCGGGTCACAGAGAGAAAGAAAGACGTGGGACGTACAGCGTGTTCTCGGGCTTGCTGTGCGGCGGCGGCGCCATGCTGGGCAGACGGGTCGCAGACGGATTGCGAGATCGCCTAGGGCTTCGGAGCAGGCTCAGCGACGCTGCGGGTTGTTTGTGTGGTGCAGACGCTCGCGGTGGCGGGCCGTATAACGAAAATCACCGTGGGTTTACCATTCTTGGCGACGTCACGTGCCGGCCCCTCCGCGCACCAGGCCGTCCAGTCAAGACGCGACACCCTTTTCATCATCATCACTCAGCGCCCCCGGCCGCAGCCCCGCGCGCCTTCCCCCAACACTGCTCCTGCCGTGACTGTTCCTGCTCCTGCCCTGTGAATCCGTAGTGCTGCATCGCGCCTTCTGACCATCACCCTGACAATCGCCGGTCGCTGCTTCTTTCGGCGTTCAAGCAGGAGCGAGGTTTTAAGCACGCCCGAACCGGCTAGGCCAATCTTACCGCACCGACACCAAGGACACCCTGCTCTGCCCAGAGCTCATTCCAACCTCCTGACCGAGAGAAGGCTCCGTCTCCATCCACTGCCGCAAACTCTCCCCCATCGCCACAGCGCAGTCGTCCACCGCAGCCGTCGCCTGCCTCGCGCTGTCCACAGGTCCTGCGCCCGCAGTCCTCGTCGCCTTCGCCCGCCGCTCCTTATACCCGTCTCACTCCACTCTTTGGCAACGCAGCTCGCCGCCGAACCTAGGCACGTCGCACCATCCCGTCGACAGCCGACTTCTATTCGCACATCACATCTAACATCAGCCAGACTGGACGCCGTTTCTCTTCGACTTTGATACCCCCATTACCACCTGCACTCGGCTACTTGTGCCGCTATTATGGCCTCCCAAGCGCCCTACGAGATCCGCACCGGCGGCGACGGCAAGAGCAAGAAGCAGAGCATGGCCGAGCTGAAGCTACGTCGTCTCACCGAATTGAACCAGCGCTTGCGCGAGGACCTTGAGCGCCGCCGGATACCCGTGTCGGAAGCCGCGATAGAGTACGACCGCCGCCGTGTTGTTTGAGGGCATTGTTGGCTGACCAGACGCGTAGCTTGATCGCATTTACAGACAAAGAGCCCAAAGATTGGATGGTGCCTTCACGATGGGGAACGGTAAGTGTCTGCCCTCGCGTTTGCTGTGTACACGGACTAACTGGCGCAGATCGACAAGCGCGAAGACCCCTACGCTCCGCAACAAAGCAACGGCTGCTGCATTGTAATGTAACGAGGAGTATGGATGTGTCGCGGGTCATGTCAAGCAACGGCGTTCATGCGGAGCCTTTCAGGCAAAGTCTTTCATATACCTTTTTGGCGGAGGCGATAATACCCATGGTGGTCCTGGGCATCAGGGACGCACCATGTACTTTTCAGCAATGTGTAAATTATGGATGCGGTGGCCCTCTGCCTTTGCAGTGCGGCGAGGTTTTTGGTTGTTTAGTCGACGGTTCTGCTTTGCCAGGTCTTTCCATTATGGGATAAAAGCAGGTTCACATGCAGTCCGCGCCAATTCATACTTTCTTTCGATTTCCTCATTCCCAACCCCGATGACACGCCTCATGTTAGTTTTTCTTCCCAGGCTCTACATAGCTTGTCCATATTTTATTCTATTTTGTTCAATCCGCTCTGAGTGCTTCCCTGGTGCGAGACGTATGCGACAGGAGAGAGGCATCTCCTGGAGAGGCAGGTCCGCGTCTTCGATTTGCTAGTTAGGCGAGATTACCCCGGAGCACAGCACACCGTACACGCTATCGTATCATAAATACGGCGGCCTCACAGTAAACGCGTACAGCAACGCGAAAGATCGGTTGATGCATCTACTAGACATCCACAGCGCTCGTAAAAGAGTATTGATTGATGGGTGGACTAGCTTGGCATCCGTTCGCAGAGAACGAACGGTTCGGGGCGGTGCGGGGCACTGGGCAGTATGTGATTGGCTTAAGCGAGACGAGGCGACTGCAAGGGCTCCCGTCGCGGATGAAGAGGTGATGAAGAGGGTGTGAAGCCGCGACTTATTATTATTATTATTATTATTATTATTATTATTGAAGACGGACGACAGTCGCGGGCGAGACACTGGATCTGCAAGGGCGAAGCTGGCGTGAGAAGTCGGTGAACTGTGGGTAGATCACGCTGGCGACGAGTCAACAACGGGCATGGCATCACTCCGCGACGGTTGCCATGGCCGGGGGCGATGCTAGTCATGATTTACGGATTGGGATATATGACGAAGTTGGGTGCATTTTGGAAAGAGGACGTCCTGTCTAGTAGGGCATTAAATAAGGGCACCAAGGGCGATGTATTCCATGACGGGGAGCGCCACAATATTCACGCGCCAACACTCCGGAGCATTGGCGTCCCTTATCATTTGGTAACTTCGTGGGGTACCAGCTGTGCGCTTCTCTTCTCTTCTCTCCTCTCCGCCTTCGAGCGAGGCCCCGGTTTATATGTCTCCGGTGTGCGATTCCTCCTAGTCGCCCCCACCCATCGTGCTGCGTAGCTGCTGGTTGAAATTGAGCCCCTCGACCGCGACCTGGCCCTCGGATACCTCGCGCAAAAGATGAACAGTGCAGCATGGCCCGGCGAGGCTCACTTTGATCCCTCGGAGCAGCCTGGCTTTGGCTTTCTCGACCTGGACAGCATCGACCTCGACTTTGATTTCGGGGCTGCGAATGCCGGTGATCCCAGCCCGCAACTAGGCCATCTTGCTGAGGAGCTCGACCTTCAGCATCTGCACAATCCCTATAGCCCGCCAGCAGTGCCACAAGAGCATCGAAATGGCATGGCCGGCGCACAACAGGCCCAGGCGGGCCAACACTATTTCGACTTCACCATGCCGCCCTACACTCAGAATGCGCCCGCATACACGCACTCGCAAGAGCAGATGTACCGCCCGCAGCCTGCAGTGCCGCCCACGCCCAACAGCATTGAGATGCACCCCGACCAGGCCCGCTACATGCTGCGGATGGATGCGCAAAATGCCATGTTCGATCAGCGCTACGCTGTGCACAAGGACGATATGGTATGTTGATCTGATTCGGCATCTGATGATGTGCTAATCTGGCGAAGACCTTCACCCCGCTCGTCTCGCCTGCTGTCACTCCTCATGAGGCGCGCTTCAGGATGCAGGACATGACTACCGTCCCAGGCGCCTACTTCAGTCCGTTGACATCGCCAGCCCTGCTCGCACAGAGCCATTCGCAGTCCCACGTCCAGTATCCGGTTACCTCTGGGAGCTCCACCGGCGCATCGCCTGTCAATGTAGACAAGGACATGACAGACGAGCCGGCTGTAGCCCAGGAAGAGCAGGGTCGGAAACTGAGGAGCAACAAGAGAAGCGCACCGCGGTCAACTGCCCCGACGCGCATACGGCAATCGCCCATTGTGAGGTCAGGCCGCCGAAAAGCAACCGTGTCATCATTGATACCTCCAAAAGGAGTATCCAATCTCATGGAAGAGGCGCGGGCGTCTCGCTCTTACAACGACGGGATTGACGCGCGCCTTAGTCGAGATAGCTCGGAGACCGACTCAATATCCCCAGAGCCACTGTCAGAAATGGGTCCTCCGCCTAAACCAGCTTCTGTGACACCATCCCCCGCAATGCTAGCCCAGAAGCACCAAGCCGGCGTTACACCCGCGACACCGGCATCACTGATGCGTATTCACCCATCACCTACCTTTAGCGACGTCCCTGAAGTGCCCCCGGAATTGGATGACCTGACTTTACCCGAAGCATCCCTCGAAAGGCCAACCTTGTCGCGACTGGAGACTGCCATACAAGATGATGACCAAGATACACCGCGACTATCGGCACGGAAGACGCCCAAGTTGTCTGCGCAAAGCACACCCTCAGGACTCACTGCTCTGTCTGGCAAGGCTAGCCCTATGCTTAGCGGAGTATCCACACCCACGAGCCCGGCTTTTGCTGTAGGCGCTTCAAGAAAGGGAGATTCAAAGTCAGCTCGGTTGGCAAAGAAGAGGAACAGCATCAGCTCGAATCTCGTAAGCCCCGCGTTAAGGCCGAAGATTTCACCTAGCATAAAGCCTCTTCTCCCCGATGGCGGTGAGTACTTGATCATGTGTTCTGGAAATGGCAGCTGTCTAACGTTCAACAGGTGTTTCCAGCGATACGCACGCTCTTCTCCTTGCCTCCAAATCAAATTACCAGAACATTCTTGATGGCACGACCGTTCCTGGCGTAGTCTATCCAACCTCGTTATCCAACAATCTAACCTCAAAACGAACCTCCCACAAGATGGCCGAACAGGGTCGCCGAAATCGCATCAACACTGCTCTCCAGGAAATGCAGGCTCTTCTCCCGTCACCGCAGCTCAGCGCAAAAGATGCCAAAGAAGCGAAAGAAGCGAAAGAAGCCAAAGAAGCCAAGGAGGCAAAAAGTCCTGACACTAGCGGTGGGCAATCCAGCAACTCCAAAGCTGCCAAAGTCGAAAGCGCCATCGAGTACATCAAGCAGCTTCAGCAACAGTGTTTCGACAAAGATCGGTTGTTGGACAAAAAGGATCAAGAAATGGAAGCTCTGCGCAGAGAACTTGCTACTTTCAAAGCAGGTAGCTCTACTGAGCCGACATCAAGCAGTCCCTTGGTTGCACAGACGATTGAAAACGATACTTGAAGAGTTTCGATGTTGCTGTTCAACCCAATTCTACATCACTTGATTAACCCATTAATAAAAAGCACTTCACAACAACTTGGTCTCCATGGAACAACAAGGAAATCATCTACTCTTGACCATTCGTGTCTTGGGAATCAGATAGGCCGTTCCGCGGCTACGGCAATTCTTTCGCGGTAAAAATCTTTCAATCTCTCCTCTACGTCGTTTGTATGCATGCGTACGCTGGGGAAGGGTTTCACCATTGTACATGCATGTCCCACGTCCGCGGGTCACTCAACCAGGTGGTTCCTGATCCCTCTAACTCGTCTAGGCTCTTTGCGAGATGGTGTGACGGTGTGACGGTGAAGAGCAAGAAGTCGAGGTTAGGCAACGTGGGATCCCACCTGTCCATGATTGGTCGCCCGGGTTACGTCGCCCGTGACGGTCTAGTTTGCCTTGGTAGTGCGAAAGAATACAAGCTATCCTGGCTACGCTAGTAGTTTGGGTCATGGCCTGCGATTGAGCGGAGATGGAGTGCGTATGTGTATGTATGTAGATGACAGTGTGGCTTTTCGTGTTGTTGGTCAATTTCTATGTTGACGCTGGTTGGTCTTTGATTAAATGTCTGACATAGGTACTACACGCAATTCAGAATTGTATGCACTCTTCGTTCTTTGTGTGGTTTGTTGCGGTTTAGGGGATATCTTGATATGCCGTTTCTCTCTCTCTCTCTTTCTCTTCTTTGATCGCGTCGCTCTTTTCGCTGTTATAGTCACTCTGCAAGGTGTGGCTCTAGCGTTACTATACTAGTACCACCTAGGGCATTGGTTTCCGTACATTTCATAGAATACCTCGTTCAAGAAATGTACTGGGGATCTCTCACGCAGGGCTGTAGAGAGAAGGTACCTATCTTTTAGAAAGTTGGCTCTTGGTTTTAGCTTCTTCGATGTCTCTGTGTAGGGTGCTGTATGTCCACTTCCTTGTAGGGCGATGTACTCAGTGAGTCTGTCTTGATTATACCTAGTCGATCTAGAATTTCTAGGCTGGGGATGGAGTGACACGAAAACGAGTTTGGCAAATGTTAATGGAGCACCGTGGCGAAGGCACAGAAGGAGCCCCGTAATAGCAGTACCAGACAATAAGGCTAGTCTGTCTAGACTTTTAAGGGTCAGTTTAGGGTTAGCGGGCGAGTGTATATCTGGATAGAGTTAGAGCCGCCAAGACTAGAGCACCCCATAATATCTCCCACCGCGATGAGAGATTATGTTCTTTTCTACTCTTGGAGCATTTTTGGTTGTTTGCGTATTGTACGACTCACATGATACGCATAATCGAGACTCGGAAAAATACTCGGTGGGCAAGAAATTGTGGATAGACAGTTTGCGAAAGCCAGCATGGTGCGGGTGTGTTGCTTAGTTATGTACACGAGCTTCTTAATTTACCTACCAAATACTGCTTGTTTATCTTGAGCTTGAAACAGTGCATAAAGTTTGCTCGCCGAAAATCTAGGTTCTCTTCCTATTCGGTACGTTCCGCAGGTTGCCGACGTCGTCCCGTCAAAGATCGGGTAAGGAACTATCTAGAAAAGTGTAAAGAAGGTCTTGATGTTCTCGGAATGTGTTTCATAATTGTCCGACAGGGCGAAGGATGCTCGTAACTGCTGCTAATTGGATCATTGGAATACTGTGGGGGCTGAGCAAATCGTGAACTTCCCACAGCTGGGTATGTACCTTTCGATTTCCCCGCAAACCGGTGATTGTGAATCGATCCTTCTCTACCCGTGATGTCATAAAGCAACTTCGAGAAGCAATGCTGCCGCTCATCATGCTTATAGCAGAAATTTGGCGAGGTGCTAAGAAATCGATACACATTCACTAGACTAACTGTGGGGTGTGACGAGGCGACGCTGGGAAGCTTGGAGTATAAGGAATACCTTTGAAGACCTCTAAGAGGTGCTTATACTACAGAATAAGCAACTTCTTCAATTTCCTACCTTCTTCGTTCTTTACTATCAACAACTAAGGCACTCTCGTCGAGTACAATTCACATTCGTTCATATTACACTATAATACCATATTGATACGTTGAAGCACAAGTCATCCATCATGCTATTCTCAGTCAAAACGGCCGCTAAGGCGGTCACCATCCTCTCGGTTTTCGGCCTCAGCAGTGCGGCGGCTGATGTCCGTAAGTGACCTCCACCCGTTCTTGTGAGGCAGACATTAATTTCGTACCCAGATCTTTGCTCTGGCGATGGACCATACGATGTTACAAAGCAGTACGGCAAAGTTGGCGGTGAAGACCTCAACTTCTGTGACTCCAAGTGGGACAAGGGTATCACAGTGACCGGTATCGAGGCCTGGTCTACGAAGTGGCACGTCAGGGCATTCCAACTTACCTACTCTGATGGCTCCAAGGGTCCGCTTCACGGCGATTCTGGCGATACCGAAGGCAACAATGGTGGCTGGTGGGCCCACCAATCTCTCTCTTGGAAAGAAGGAGATATGATTTCGGATGCGCACTTGGCAGGCAACTATTGGAACCATGGTGACGCTTTGGGAATGATCCATATGGAGCAGGGTGGCAACGTGATGGATGTCAAATCCGATGTCGGAAAGAGCAATGGCGAACCTCAGAAGCTCAGCAGCGGCATTCTCCTTGGAGCTTTCGGAACCGCGGGAGATTATGTCAACAGCTTCGGATTCATGTTCTTGAAGAGTACCGTCGGCAAGTCCGAAATCGTTGAGATCAAGTTCCCCCAAACCCTCGAGGATTTGAACAACCAGCAAAAGTAAGTTGGATCTTCCACACCATGTACCGACAAGACCCAATCACTGACATACCATCTTCTACAGGGGCGTCAAGTCGTTCAACATCAAGAACATCCAATTCAAGAATATCAGTCCTGAGGGATCTGGGAATCAGACATGTGCGTATTGCCCACGTTGAACTACATGTGGTACATGAGCTGAACTTGCTTTAGTCTCATTCTCGAACTTGGAAACTGCCACCGTCTCAAAGACCCTTACCCAGGATTACACACACACCTTCGGCACCGAGATCAGCACAACGATTAGCGGCGAGGTCAGCGTGCCCCTGTTCGCCGAGGCGAAGGTAGAGAACTCCTTCAAGGCTTCCTACGGATACTCAACCACCACTTCTACTGGAGAGACTAAAACCGACTCTTCAGCCGTTACGTTTACCATTAATGGCTCGCTCATGCCGCAAAAGGGCGTCGACTGCAAGGCAACTGCAATCCGGGGCGAGTATGCGTCGGATTATACTAGCATCGTCCAGGTCACGCTCGATGATGGTCAGAAATTCAAGGTTGAGGTACCCGGTCACTATGAATCTATCGGCTATGCGAGGGGTGATGCTTCTTGCCCAGAGAAGGATATCAAGGATCTTAATGACAACGCGGAAGAGATTGGCAGCCCTGCGACAAAGCGGGCTATTGGTTTCAGCGCATAGATGCTTTTCGGAGAATCGAAAGGTGGCGCGACGGTTGATGAGCCGCGCCAGCGCCAACGTCTCGATGAATACGGGTCGGTATATAGTATGGCAGTATCGCGAAATTGTGAGATAATTGTTCTCCGCCTGCCGGTGAACATTTGATCGCTTTATCTTTGTGTGGAGCCACAAAAACTAGACGCCTAGTTCCTCTAGACCAGGCCGCGTCGCCCCACACTATTGCACACAATTTTGGCCCCCATCCTCTACCCAAGCTCTTAGCAATGGCGTGGTTCCAGTGTTTCACGGACTCAGCCGAAGTCGATATCGCTCGAATCATCTCACATCTGATAGATCAAGCAAGGAAAGTGCTTAGAACATGCTGGCGCGTCGTGGGCTCGGGTCAGCAAAGATGGCGCCTTGGTCGGTCTTCCCTTGTATTTACTGCCAGACTTGGCGTCCTCCGAGCGCGCCAAACCAATCAAAATAATAGAGAGGGTCTTAATTGTACGAGCATGCAGGGGTCGCAATAAACTATTTGTCGATCCCACGTATTGCATTTTCCTTGAAGGTACAAGGGTGGAGCATGAACGGGTTGCCCCCTCCCCCTGTCGCCCTTAGCGTCTTGGCCGAAAAGACGGCCGATTTCTCAACTCTCTGA
>MU006780.1:818038-850504 GCA_010093635.1 Massarina eburnea CBS 473.64
ACGGTGCCAGGCAGTAATTGACGCCAAAGGAGGCCATACTAAGTGGTAGTTGTGGGAAATATGCCGTCTTTCTAGAATCGGGCAGCGTTTTAGTCAATTCTGAGGCACTTATGTGCGCCAAGACCTCCGGAACAACCATTAATCCGCGCCAAAAGGCCTATTTAGAGTAGTCTATTGATCAATTTGACTATCCTTCCTACTATCAACTTCAAAATCGAACTCAAAACCATCAAAAACCGTCAAAATTGACTCTCAGAGAGTTGAGAAATCGGCCGTCTTTTCGGCCAAGACGCTAAGGGCGACAGGGGGAGGGGGCAACCCGTTCATGCTCCACCCTTGTATACCCTTGGTGGATCGCCAGTTCATTCTGATATGAGTGTCTTCGACAACTCTTGCTGAGGGTCCCAATCGCCTCCAGCGACCTCAACACGATGGTATCTGGAAGATGGGAGCAGCTTCTGTTGCGACTTCTACTGTCGTTCCTCTACGTAGCCATCTGCGAGACCCAGAGCGTCGGTAAAGCGCTGAACATACCCGCCAGTCAATACTGGTAAGTAAACGCCCCATCTACGATAGGGGTTCAGCACAACTCACTCTAGCAGGGACGGGAAAGATGGCCCGTGGTCAACTTTTCGTATTTCGGTTGGCACACCTTCGCAACAACTTCGCATCCTCCCCGCGTCCGGACAGTCCTCCAGCTGGCTCGTCCTCCCCGAGATATGCACAAACAACCAGACCGCGGAGGACTGCGCGACAGATCATGGGGGCCTGTATATGCGTAACACATCCAGTAAGTGGTTGGTATTGAGCGACTGATAAAACCTAGTCTCATTTTAACGAAATGTGCACTGTCAAATTTCTGGATGCGCTATACTAACTCTTGAACCTCAACTACAGGTACCTGGGATCAGTATGGAAACTATGAGCTATATACCTACCTGGAGGGCCGTGCGGGATTGACTGGGCCTGGCTTGTATGGATGGGACAAGCTAGGACTTGGGTGGAATGGTGACAACCTTCCTTCTTTAGACAATCAAAGTATTGCGGGCTTTATCACGGACGCGTTTTCTGTCGGAGCTCTTGCACTGGACCCTCGACCCATCAACTTCACAGACCAGAACAATCCTATCCCCAGCCTAAGTACGTATCGCCCGGGTACAATGTACAGTGCACACGTGTCTCTGAGACATTATACTATTTGAGTCCCAGATAACGTGCACTGATACCATATTGGATGATCTATACTGACTTTGTACCCCAACTATCAGTGCAGAATTTGAGGAACCAAAGTGAGCCTATCCCAAGTATCTCTTGGTCGTACACTGCCGGCTCATACAATTTGTCGCCAAAGCGGTTTGGCAGTCTAGTCTTGGGAGGCTACGACAAATCGCGTTTCGAAGCAAATAGCGTCTCGTTCCCCTTTGGCGACGACGTTTCCCTCATCTTCCAAGTGGCCATCCAGGATATTACTGCCAATAGTACTGATGGATCACTTCTCGGCTCTGGTATCATCTCGTACATCAGCACTTTGGTCGCAGACATATGGCTTCCCATCAGCGCATGCGAGAAGTTCGAAACGGCCTTCGGTCTTACTTGGGATAGTACAAAGGAGCTCTACCTGTTGGACGATGAGACTCACCAATCGCTGCTCTCGAAGAACCCTCAAGTGAGCTTCAAGGTTGGACCACAAGCCTCCGGGAGTTCAGTCACAATCAATATGCCATACTGGAACTTCTACCACACTGCGACCTCCGCCTTGACAGGAAATGGGACCAGCCTGTATTTTCCGCTGAAGCGAGCCGCCAATGATAGCCAATACATCCTGGGCAGATCTTTCCTCCAAAGCGCCCACCTGTCCGCTGACTACGAGCGCAGTGTCTTCAACCTATCCCAGGCATTATATCCGTCTTCATCGTCCAACGCGGATATTATCGCAGTCTTGTCGCCAACACAGCAAACATCCCTAGGCAATTCCAGTAGTAGCAATAACGGGAACGACTCCTCCGGGTTGAGCACTGCTGCTAAGGGAGGAATAGCAGCCGGTGTTATTATATTGGTTGTGGCTGCTATTGCCTGCATCATTCTTTTCCTTTACCGCCGCAAAAAGGGCGGGCCTATAAAACAGGAGCTCGAAGACACCGATGTTCAACAATCCACTCCACATGAAATTGCCGGGGATGGCATCAAGTACGAAATGGGCAATGGTCTGCTCCATGAAGCCGAGGGCGACATGAACCCGAAGGCAGAACTTGGAACTGGTGCTGAGAAACCTGCTGAAGCAGACGGTGCAGATCGCAAAGTCTACGAGATGCCCACTAATGAGCACAAATATGAAATGCCTGGGGATGAAAGAGGGGTGGCTGAATTACCGGGAGACAAAGAAACCAGACGTGCAGAATTGCCGGGCGAAAGCTCGTACGATTACAAGCCTTAGATACGACGCGCCTATCTTCATTACAGATCACGATACGATACAACCACCACCACAGCGTATGGATGCCAAATAAAGCAGCGATCAGGTTCTGGCAATTCCCAAGAAGTCTCCTCGGCAAGCGTATCGTTGAAAACTCGGGTCTGTTCCCGTGTTACGTTGCACGACACCGCTTGCCAAGCATGAGTGCGGCATAATTATGGCGTACACGTACCTTATGAACAAGATAATTGTTTTCTTTCACTGCATAATATCGGAAGCAAAGAGTTTGCTCTCGAAATGCAGCTGCCAAACAGCATTGGGCATGCGCCGTTTGCGGAAACTGAATTGATGTTCGGATCCGGCGGTCCTTTGTTACGGAGAAAGAAAACCCATGTGTATGCCTCGCGGTTTCTCGGTCATTCATCAACACTCCCAAATTCCTACGGACGACCGAAAAACCTTGTGAGCTTCATCGCATTTCGTTCGTAAGTATCTGAGTTATTCGGATGTCCAGACGTTTACTTATGTCCAAGTAGCACTATCCGCATTCCGCAGTATAGATATTGAGAGCATCGTTAGAATGGTACTACCATTGTTCTATGGTGCGGATCGCAACCGCCATGGATCTGAATCTGCTGTACCCGAGTTTTACGAATACTCTCCTAGCGAGGACGAAATATCGACAAGCCGTGAAGCGAACAATGCGCGTCTTCGGAAAGCCATCTCCTACCTTGCTGATGAAGGAGGCGACGACGATCCGTCTCTCTATCTCGACCGTGTACAGCAAATTGATGACTATCTTAAACAATACCGCTCTCAAGGCTTTGCGTATGACACAAAACTGTACCGGAACGCGCGTGCAATGATCCGCGAAATCCAGAGAGACGTTCAGCTCGTTGCTGAGGAGGAAAGTTCTGTGGACTTCGGGGAAAGTGACGCAAGCGTAGAAGTTATTCCCACCGAAGCGCTCTACAGAGAAGAAGATGACGAAGATGAAATGTTCAGTGGAGTCCCAGGTACCCCGCATCAAAAACAGCAACATATGCCAACACCTCCCGACACCAGCTCTCGTAAAGTCAAATCAGCGAGAACATCTCAGCATACCAAGTCACGTCGGCCTACTACTCCGTCCCAGGTCGATATCCTTGAAAAGGTGCATCTATATGGTGGACCAGGCAACCCCAAGGAATTGTGGCACAGAGACTTTCCAGCAATCCTCCCTTTCGGCGAGAATCTCTTTATGCAAGAATGGGAAAGCCAGAAGATTCATTACGACTTGACCCAATCCGCCAAAAAGAAGCTTGGTGACAAGGACGCGGTAGTCACAACAAACGTGCCCTACAATTTTGTCTCGGATAAATTCCTCCCTCGTCAATTCGAATCCGGATCCCGCTTCAAGCTTCCACCCCTAGCCGCGTATCAGCGCTTGATATCCGACAGTAAACTGGAAGGATTTTTCCCAGTACAAACAGCTATCAACGAGTTCAATCAAGGTGGCATTCCAAAGAGCCAGGGTAGGATCCAGGCTGAGAATGATTATGTTCCGCGCATCTTCTTGAAACAGGCGAACAACAAACTTGTTGCTCCATTCAAGCGTATGTCTGATAAGGCTAAAGGTACTTTTCGGTAACACTATCCAAACATGGGCATTACTAACACTACTGCAGGAAAACGCGCCTTGCAAGATGCTCGTAGTATAGGTCATCCTTCAGGATATTCTCGGCAGGCTGGCTTCAGTGCAACCTCCCGCAATCATGCCCAGTCGCTCGATCAATCTGAATCGAAAACAGCCCCAGGACCCTCCAAGACGGCAAAACAATCCAGGGTTGGCACCGCGGGCCCTGGCGTTCAATACCACGTCAGGAATGTGCTCGAAAAGTCGGCAAAGGCACAGGGCTCTGCTCCAGTGTACGAAGACGAGTGGTCAGACTCCTATTCTTCTGATTTCGACTTTTCCAGCGACGAAGACTTTGTGCCTTCTGGCTTGAATGGGTATGACCTAAAAGAACAACTCAGTCAAGACTATCCTCACACCCCAAAGGCATCACAACCCAATCGAGAATACCCTCCAACCCCGAAAGCACCTCGCAAACGAAAGAGACCATTCTCAAGGACTAGTCCGCGAGCGAACAGTCTCCCGAAAGAGTTAGTATCCCCCTCGCCAGCGGGTCCACGCAAGCCACTAAGAGCTTCGGGCGTCATCTCGGCATCAAGCGCATCGAAGACAGACAGAAGCACTCCATCTCCTTCGAGTAAGCTAAGAAAGATGGACGAAAAGAAAGCACAAGCGGCCCTCAACTTGGGGAAAACTACCAGTGGAGATTCTGCCTCTCGTCCCGCCGTGGTATACAGTGGGCGTGGTAGACCTCCCAAAGGTTCGACCCGCTCACCAAGCGCTACGCGGGCTTCCGACGCAAGGGGTACCCAGTTGCCGCCGAAGCGCAAACTCTTTACCGAAGAGCTTGAAGCACGTAGGAGATTGGAAGAAGAATCCAATACTGTTGCCAAGAAGAGGAAAGTTGGGTTCGCGGCTACTGAGGCACCGCCGGCGTGGAAACAAACGGCCCAAGTACAGAAGCCGAAGAGTGTGTTGAAGAAGGGAGTGAAGAACATGTTAGATGCGGGGTATGGTTTGCGAAACAGGCAGGTACAGGTATGGTAGAGTGGGGAAGTTTGGATTTTCAAGTCATGTTGGAATTTGGAATAGTTGTTTTCTTGCTCTTGATACTCATCTCCTATAATAGAATTCAGTTTTGTCCCAATGCATGATACCGGTCCTACTGTTTGTTTCTATAAAGCCTTCGACACCTTCGTCGCGCTCAACTTCACTAGCTATTCGGCTTGTGGCCACATTTATCTCAAATTGCTTGCCTTTGTCGAAGAAATGGTTAAACCCCCCCGCTTCCCTAAATATTATGTGGATCTATTGCTTGGTCAATCTATCTGGGATGAAGCCGCTTCATGCTCGATCAAGCAGCAAATACGACAATGTTCCCCATTCGCGAATACGGAGTCTGGGCTCGTGTGCTTCTGTCTTGCACTAGGCATTTGAGAGATATGATTGGAAGTACGTGAGGTGGTCATCGAGATTTGCTATGTTGTTGGATGGTAAGGTAAGCAGTGTCTAATTGGCTTCCGCGTCCTATACGGCCATGTAAGCTTGCTTCCTTTTCCCCTCCTTCCATGATAATTCATAACAACACTCCTATGCGCTATATCAACTCGCTCTCATTTCTTTCTCGATGCTCACCATTCGCTAGTAAAAGGTCTCCATATGGCATTAGAATTTGACCAAATTTTTGATCCTGGCATGTGAAAATACCTTGATAACCGCCTTGGGAGCAAGGAGTCTGTTTCCGAAACCAGCATCCCATGCCTAGAAAGTCCAGTTTCTAGCTTGTTTCAATCGAATCCTCGTTGTTCTAGAAATCGATTAGCTAACTAACCATCTTTTCGGTAAGTTTTGCTTCGAGAACTACAGTTCATCGGCGTCATTCCGGAACATACAAGTCGAGAAGACACAATATCCTGTAAACAGATGACCGCATCTTGGATATTCTAGGATTATAGCGGCACATCTGCATCGCTTATCAACCGATGTATATCTCCCAAGGCCCACTATATTACAGTAACCTACGATTCCCGAATTGGAAATGGAAGGCGCATGTGTAACTTTCGCCATTGCACCATTATTCATCTTACTGCAGTGAGGCCGAGCTGAAAACCTTTAGCAATGCCTTAGGCGGTGCGATCCTGTGATCGGTAGCTGTTGGGAAATGTTAGTGTGCGGAGAGCCGGCTTGGTGGTCAGCCTGAACGGTGAGGTCGACACAACCACCTGTTTCCTTATTGGAACGTCGCACTCGGTAACACGGAGAGTCACACTCGTCGAAGGTTTGAATGTTACCGATGGGGCGCAGGGTTTATAAGTGGACATGGCGGCGTTTACTTCCGTCCGGACGGCCGTGCAGGACATTCTAGCGAACATGGAGCTGTGGCTGACAGGTAGTAACCACGTGGGCCGTTCCTTCTATCCTACTATGGTTGTCTGATTGCAATGACGTAGTAAACCAGACTGGTGATAGTGTACAAGTTATTGCCGTGAAGTGCTACAATTTGATTTTGGAATCCTTTTCGTAGCTAGTACCATAAGCTAGTATGTCTGAATAGGGACTTCTAGGCTTCTAAGAGAAAGTTGAGAAAAGACATGTCGGTAGTAGCATATGCCGATTATAGCGACCGCCACGAGGTCGGCGTGGATGTCTTACTCTCGTCCCGACATGCTGGAATAACTAGATGCCCACGTTTCCGTTGACCTGGTACATCCGAGGCTGCTTCCACCTTCTTCAACGGGCTTTGAAATATTCCTATTGCGGGTTGACATATAGCTAACGTGTGGAGCTCCAGTGGTTGCCGCATCTGTCCCAGGGGTATGGCTTTCGGGTACAGACAAATTTGGTGACTTTAGTACTTGGAGATATGCTCAAGTAAACGGCATGACTGACTGAGTTACTTTGTTTCTCAACGAGAGAGAAAATTGCTCAGGTGTCAGCATATCATTTTCCGTATGACGTATCACCCAAGAGACACGGTAGCAAGCGTATTCGTGACGATCAGATCGACTTACGGCATTTTGACGCCGTGCTGATTCGGAGTAATATTGCCGACTTTTCAATTTGAACGAACGTTTTCAGCCCGTTCCTTGCCGTTGTACAATCTTTTACACGGTAAGTTGGACAAGAAAAGAAACGATCATCGAGATGCCAACACAGTGAACGTGCAGGAGACAACTCCGCTCTCTTAGCTTCCATATAAACGGATAGCAGAAGCCTAAGGACCGGTGTGCCCGGGCTGCAGTCTAGGATGCTAGGAGACTTTGACATAGAATCTTGGTACGCTAAGCTTCGTCATCATCTCCGAGTTGCCACTTGTTTCCAGTTACGATAGCTGATTGATACTATTATTGAACGAGTCGACATTACTCGACATGCTGACCTGATGGTGCATTCTTTTGAATCCCATCTCTAACCAATGGGTTTCGTCTCGACGTATCGCGAGCGCAGTGAACGCTTGTTGGTAACACATGACATGTTTCGTACGTCACACCCTCGGTATTCGTCGTCGGGATAAGTGAGGCCGCAAAACTAGTGAGATGCTGTGCAAGTTCGCGGGTGCCCTCCACCATCCAGCTGGTTCATCCAGCTCTGCTCTGGAACGTTCGAAATTTGAAGTTGAAAGTATGCCGACTGCATCGTATCGCGTATTCTGAAGCTTTCGTTTGTAGTGCCCTTTGTGGGTGGTAGAGCATCGAGGGTAGCGAGCGGGTGCCGTTGAGTGGCTGCGCATTGTGCACGATATCCGTACCAAACCCATGAGAAGAGCAATATTTAGTGCATGTACGTCCTAGCAGCCAGCCTCAAAAGAACAGAACGCCACAAAACGGTGACAAGAAGAAAAAAGGCAGGGTTATTTTCTAGTGTTCAGCGTCGGACTTTCGACGTCGGCTCTCCACCATGACTTTATATATATCCCTAGACTCAGGCCACAGGGATCCTTGCAGAAATCATAAACCAAGGGCCGACTAGACGGAGGCCGCTAGCTACTTGAAGCGTTAGCGGGGGCAAGCGTTTCGCTTCACGTAACTTCAGTTGGAGTAGCGTGCTTTCTGACAACGTCGTCGACGCAAATACGTAGTCTCAAACACTCACCACCACCATCGAATTCTTCGGCCCCAGCGATAGATTGCGCGAGGTCTACTCCCGATTGCCTTCGCTGTATGTGCCCCTAACCCCCGCTTCATCATGCGCTTCATCCATCTTGTAAGCACAAGCGGTAAGCGCCTGCCAATAGATGCTGGGCTCTGATCGTCCTTCGTCGCATGCCGTCGGGAATGAGATCTGCACGTCTACCAAGATCACCGGAAACCCAGTCAAAAGATACTGCGTTATTCCTAATTAGACCCAACCCTGCCGTAGTCAACTCGCCGACTCGCTAGTGATGGGAAGCCTTTGAGAACCGGCGTAGCAGTTAAACACCACCTCTGATATCATTGCAAGGAGGAACGCGGGCTCCGGATGTGGGGACTAGCTGCCCTTCTTTTCTAGACGCACATTTTGTACAACCCTGAGGCAAGGGATGCAGGAGACTGTCTCGTGTAAGTGTTGGCAACCCACATCGACTTCTTGACACTGTTAGATACTCGGCCGAAAATTGGCTTGTTTGGGTTTTGCACATCGGTGGCCTAGTTAGTCTGGGCATAGTCAGGGTTCAAGCAGTCGGCGTTCCATGCGAACATGTCAGCCTGGCATGGCAATCATATATGGAGGGTGCACTCCGCTTTTTAGTATGCATACTTGGGCCTGATTCTTTTTTTCCCACACCTCAAAGTCCATACTGTTAGGGATTTCATCACCAGAATGGCGGGACTTACGTTGCTCGTCGCAGCTTCATCCTTGGTGATATACATCATATGGAAAGTCGCCACATCATTTCTTCGCAATAGGATACCACATGGCTTAAAGAAGCTCCCCGGGCCCAAAGGTAAGGTCACTTGTGGTTTGATTTGGCATATGCGAAAAGGTATACAGAAACTAAGGCTGATTGTGTTATAGGCTACCCCATCATCGGCTCGGTCCCTGACGTACCTGAGAAGAATGGCTTCATCAAGTTTGCGGACTGGGGGAAAGAGTATGGCCCAATATATCAAGTCAACCTCGCTGGCTCCAACCATGTATGGATATCGACAGACGAGGTTGCGAGAGATCTCTTGTCAAAGAAGGGTGCCATCTACTCTGACCGTCCTCACATTCCGGCCTTACTCAGCGACAACCGAACTAGTGCTCAGTATCTTCCTTTAATGAGCAAGAATGGTAAGGCAATTCCACGAATCAAACAAAATCTAGACTGACCATCCTCAGATGGTTGGAGTCGACAAAGAAAATTTGCCAATGTCATTATGCGTGAATCGGAAAATGCCAAGTTCCACCGCTACCCCGAACTAGAAGCCAAACGCATGCTCGTTGAGCTCTTGGATCAGCCCGAATACTACAACCACGCCCTAGAATCCTTCATTGCTCGTGTCACTTGTCGTCTCGCCTGGGGACACAGTGAAGCTAGCGATGAACTCAAACAACGAGCCCGCGAACTCCTCATTGGCGTCTCCCCCACTGGCGCTCTTGGTAATAAGCTCCCTTTCGTCATGGCGCTTCCCGATTGGCTATCGCCGGCAAAATCATGGGAGAGGAGGCGTGCCAGGACAGAGAGCAAGTTCTTCCACATAATGCAAGGTCAAGTCGAGAGCGATCTACGGGAGAAGAAAGCATCGCCCTCGTGGATGCAGCATTTCCTAGATAACCAGAAGAAGTGGGGATTCAAGTACGAACTTGAAGGTGCTTATGCTGTTGGTATGCACGGCATTGCTGGAGCGCTTACTATCGCTGCACCAATGCAGACTTTCTGCCTCGCAATGGTTCACTACCCACAATACCTGCCCATGTTGCAAGAAGAATTGGATTGCGTATGTGGAGACCGACTTCCTGTTGCCGAAGACCGACCGAACCTCCCCTTCCTTCGTGCAGTCATCCGAGAGTGCCTCCGCTGGCGGCCACCGGTTCCGACTGGCATTCCCCATGAAGTGACGCAAGATGACGAGTACAATGGCTACTTCATTCCCAAAGGCAGCGTTATACATCCCCTAGAGTGGTAAGTTTTCACTTCACGATCACCCACTTGCGAATCTTTTACTAATACCTTTGACAGGGCCATTGCACGCGACCCTCGAATGTTTCCCGACCCCGAAGCTTTCAATCCCCTTCGCTGGATCGAGCCCAGCTACCCGACCTACCAAGAACCTCTCACCCAATACCCAACAATCATCAACTCGACACAATTCGGCTACGGACGACGAACATGTCAAGGCCAGACTGTTGCTGACGAGGATCTTCTTATCGGCATTGGTTCCATCGCATGGCTCTTCAACATGGAGAAGAAGACCGAAGGCTCCAATCTACCCTCTGAACCTGCGGTCGTCACTGACCCGGAGAAGGTTGAACGGAGGAGACTTGGAATGAATGAACAAGCTTCCATTTCTCAGGAAGAACTAAACACCGAAACCGCGACTATTCTGGAGAAGGTTACCGAGAAGGCTACCGAAACGGTACAAAACGCGTCTTCTAAACTCGACCCTACACTTGACTTTAGCACCCTTCTCATCGCCAAACCTCTGCCGTTCAAGTTCACACTCAAGCCCCGTGATTTTGAACGAGTTGAGAAAGTCCGCAAGATGTATGACGAGGGCCGTGAGAAGGGTGCTTATACGGACAGCAGGGCGTATTGGGGTGAGCAGCAAGGCAGGGGTAAGGAGTGCGGGTGGGGAACGGTGTGAGAAGCAGACATGTGCCTTCTTTGTTGTTGAGTCTTTGTAGCGTTCCGCTCGACGGCGGTTTGGTGTTTCGTATGCATGGCCTGGCGTTGGGGAAGGTTTAGAAGCTATTGACTTTGATTGGACGCGTAATGCTGGGTGCATCTACGCTTTGCGCGGTAGAAATTGGTAGCTAATGTTAATTTATCTCTTCATGATGCTTCGTTAATCATGGTTGAATTTGATCATCTTTTGCCAAAGTTGTAGCGCAGACACCCAAGGAAGACGTCTACGAGGAAGAGAAGAATGTTGGAAGTGAAACAACGTCACGTGAGTTTCGGCGGGCGGTTACTCTGCGCGTCATCGTCATCCCCACATCCACGACCCTGAGCAAACATCAGCTCTAGCGCTCGATGCCACCACCCTTACAGTAATTGGCACGCTCCTTGAGCAACGCCCCTTCACCCCAACCATCGTGAGAGTCAATTTGTTCCAAAATGCTCGGCTTTACAGCGAGCCGCGTCCAAATCGCAGCCTATCTCTTCGGCGTCGCGCTCTTCAGCATCTCCTTTCTCGTCTTCCTCAACAGCAGCATCTCCTTCGTGATCACTCAGCGCATCGGCCAATCGCATAATGTTGGCGATGCGGTCGGCACGCTCGGCTTCGCGGACGAACTGGTCGCGCTGGTGGCATGTCCGATTTGGGGATTGCTGAGCGATCGCGTTGGAGTGCGGACGGTGGTGGTGCTGGGATATGCGATTGTGGGTGTGAGTTTATATGTGTTCATGGCGGCGAAAAACGTGTATCCAGAGCTTTTGCTGGCCAGGCTGTTGTTTAGTTTGGGGGGTACGGCGACGTAAGTCAAAGCTCCAGAGCAGTGAGGACGAGTAGGGCTGATATTGCGCAGTGCGACAATGGTAACGGCGATTCTGCCTACGATGACAGTGGTCAAGATCGTGGAAGACCCGCGATCTCCTACGCGACGAACAAATGGCACGGCGCATGCCATATCACCTTCGCCGTCCGAACTCACTATTACACCTGCGCGCTTCCAGGATGACGACGAGAACACATTGGTGGAGAAGGATACAGTGGCATCAACTTCGCACCTCGCCGGCTTGGTGGGCATGTTTACTGGTTGCGGCGCTCTAGTCGCGCTCCTCGTCTTCCTCCCTTTGCCAACAAAATTCCAGAATGGTGGCGCGAATCCGGCAACAGCTGTAGCAGATGCCTTCTACGTCGTAGGCATCGTCGCAATACTCGTCTCTATCGCATGCTTCTTTGGCCTACGAAATCTACCGGGAGAGGAAGGAAAGACTTGGAGACGACTCGTATACAGGGACTCGCAAAAGTTGACCGAAAGCGCCTCTTCACGCCAACGCATTCTCTCCTATCCGCGCCTCTTCTGGGAAAGCGTAAAGCTGGGAATCAGTTCGCCAAACATCGGTTTAGGTTATGTCGGAGGCTTCGTTGCGCGCGCATCTTCCGTCGCAATCAGCCTCTTCATCCCGCTGTTCACGAACACCTACTTCCTCAAAACTGGACGCTGTCATCCCGCCGACCCTTCTGACCCAGCGGATATCAAACACAATTGTGCTGATGCATATAAACTTGCAGCCATGTTGTCGGGCGTTAGTCAACTGATTGCATTGCTTTGCGCTCCCGTTTTCGGCTACCTTTCTGGTCGCTACCGGAAATACAACTTACCATTACTCATTGCGGCAGCTGCTGGAATTGCAGGATACTCAGCCTTTGGGTCGCTTACTAGTCCAGACCCCAAGAGTGAAGATGGCTCCGGCGCCATTTTTGCTATCGTAGCTCTTCTCGGTATAAGCCAAATCGGAGCCATTGTCTGTTCTCTCGCCCTTCTCGGTCGCGGCATAAATAACGATGAACCCTCCCCTTCCCATCTTCGCAACAACACACCGAATAGCAACGACCACCCCTCCGCGGGCGCAACACCACCGCGCAGCCCCGGCCTTACGCCCGCTTCCGAAGAAGCGCCCCTCCTAAGTGACCACAGTAACTCCAACTCTAACACACATCTTCCGTCGTTCGCAGGAACGCAGAATTCACATAACCATCTCAAAGGCGCTATCGCGGGGACGTACAGCCTGCTTGGTGGTTTTGGCATCCTGCTGCTTACAAAGGCAGGAGGTGCATTGTTCGATAGCAGTGGGCCCGGGGCACCGTTCTATATGATGGCTGCCTTTAATGCCATATTACTGGTAGTGGGTGTTGGTGTTGGTGTATCGGACGCTTGGAGAGCAAGAAGCAGGTGAGAATGTGGCCGATGAATGTTTGAGTAAGAAATGTTTGGAGACTTATTATTATGGAATGTACGATACGATAACTACAATCCGAAGAAAAAACTACCCCGGGACTTGGAAGTCCGAATGGTTATATTTAATTCACACTATTATCTGATTCTGATTGGGGTTCACTCTAGGCATTCATGTGTCTTTTGCGTGCGGATCCCAGAACCGTATCGCATGTATCAACGGTCTTACGCTACGTGATGCAGAAGTCATCCAGTACCTGATCCAGGAAAGCTCAACTCTAGATGACGAATGGTAGTTTCCGTATTTTCCAAAGAGCATTTGATGATAACAGAAATGGCACAGGAGAGTGACGCCATGTTACCCGTCCCTCGCGTTACCTTCCCGCTTCGACGAGATCTTTTGTGGTTGATAGCCAGATATTATCACCGGTAGTACAAGTAATATATATCCAACACTATCTATCAAAGATGAATCAAAAACTCGTATTATAAATCGCATTTGTAAGAGCGGACCTCAAGTTAATCTCCCGAAGTCAGCGCGTATTTCTGTATTGCCATCTTCGTCGAAGACTTTATTGCGATCCCATTCTCTCTTCTGCCCCTTTGTGGACCAGACAACATCCTCTTCGCCCTTTTCGCTGCCCTTTTCCCACTTCTTGATTTGCGCATCGGTAAAGCCTGCTGCTCGGAGCCGATCGTTGCCTTGCTGTTTCCACTTTTGACGGTCTCGATACGCTTCCAGAGCATCGCCAAAGTTGTCTTCGACATCCGAGTTGATTTGAACATCGGCCGTAGGATCGTATTCGGAGGAGAAGCGAGCATCAATGCCCAGGGAATTGCCTTTGTGGGCGCCGCGCCCACGAGAACGAACCGGGGGTTCTTTCGGGGGCGGAAGCGGGCCTACGATCGCTTCGAGCGGATCGGAATCGGAGGCTGGGGAGGGTGATGGTCGCTTTCGGTCTTTCACTTCATCTCTGGCTGTGGTCCTCGCTGGACTTCGTGATCTCCGTCTTGGTGAACGAGAGTGGAAGCGACGACGCGATGATTTGTCATTGTTCTTTGGACGAGGCGATGCTGATCGTGCTGGTGAAGCAGCCCTCGAGTAAGACCTTCTCCGTCGGTACGATCGACCTTTCCGTGTTTCCTCTTTCTCACTGCTGCGATGATGTCGATGTCTTCGCTCTCGTTCATCAGAATGCCTCGAATGCTTTGATCTCCTATGATGTCTATCGTCGTCACGATCATAGTCTTCCTCCTTACCCTTATGCTTTCTTCTGTCCCGCTCACTGTCTCGTTCTCTCTTGGACCTGGAGTGCCGCACGTCTTCGCCGTCTCTCCGTTTCCTTCGGCGATCCCTCGAACCCTCGTCGTCGCTGTGGTCCCGTCTCCTCCTCTTGTGTCGTCTCTCGTCGTCGTCCAGTGGGGGCGTCCGGCTGGCGTCTTTGCCTCTATTCATGCTCTTGAGCCGCGCTCTCGACTCTTCGGCTTCCTTCGCCAGAAGTGCCGCATTGTGACTATCGGTTTGACGGATGATGTGTCGGAGGAAATTTGTGTTCGGCTTCGGGGCGCCAGATCTTGCTCTACAAATTATAAGCACCCTCTTGAAAGTGCAAAAAGGGCGTATAGGTCCATCCAACGGGAGCGACAGTTGGAGTGGGAGAGGCTTGCGACGCACCTCTTCGGGTTGAAGGCATCTATGCCCACGAGTTCGTACTTTTTCACCGCGTCTTTCGCTTCCTTTGTGAGGAGGCTGGCGACATAGTCGTCGTCGTCCAGCTTGTTAGACGGCATCGTGTGTGTCGATAGTAATGGTGGGTGAGCGGTGGTTCGACCAATGTTATGAAGTCAAAGTCCGCAATTCTCCCGAGTCCGCATCGCCGCTAGCCCGAAACGGGAAGATGCCGCGGCCCCTTCAGCCCTACGGTCGGCGCCGTGGACCAAAACAAACACCCCGCGACTGGGAGAAGTCAACTCCACGGATATTTCCAGACATTCATCATGGCGCCAAAACGGAAATCACAAACACCGACGCCTGAATCAGCGCTCGCACAGCTGCAGAAACCGCAGTCTCTCAAACTACTCTCGGTCGCAGAGACGCTCTCACCAAAAGACCTCCCGCAGACCGCACAGAAGCGCAGCTCAGCCGTTTCGGACGACAGCGAACAGAATGGCGATACACATCCTGCAGCACTGGAAGCAGACCTGAGGCACTACAAGGTACGTTAAGATTATAGGACACCTTTGTTTCACCAAACTAAATATGTACTAGGAACTCTTCAGCAAGCTACGCTTCAGCTATGTCGAGCAGGTCACGAAAGAGAAATTTCTACGCGGCATCACCGACAACCCCCCACAATTGGTCGAAGCAGCGGAGAACAAGGAGAAGGAGAAGGAGATTTTAGCGCAGAAGGCGAGCCTGAAGGAGCATAAACTGGAAATCGCGGAAACACTGAGGCAGCTGGAAGAGATGGGACGAGAGCTCGCGCTGCGCTACGAGGGCGTACAGCTACAGACACAACTACTGGAGACGCTGCCCACCGAGATTGAGGGTCTGGAGGGTCAAATCGAAAAGCTGAAGCAGGACCAAGCGCCGGCGTCGAACAACCCAGAACTAGCCATGTCTCTGCCGGAGACGATGAGGCTGGTCCAGCAACGCGAGACTGAGCTTGCTGCATTGAATGCGCAGATTGCAACCCTGAGGTCATCGCTACCAAACAGGTCGCGCGAGCTGGAGAAACTGGAAAGAGAGCTGAAACCGATGGAGACACAGAAGCAGGGAACCGTCGCTGCGGCGAAAGAGGCAAGGCGGAGGAGAGAAGAGGGAGGCGGTGTTGGGGACGATCTTGAAGAGCGGGGGCGATGGTTACGAGCATCCGAGAAAGCACTGAAGGACATGCTCGAAGTGGAATGATAATATTCGCCGCCGAATACGTCATTTTTGCTCGGAGTTACTGGATTGGACAGGCTTTCTACGATACCAAATGCTTAGGACCAATGCTGCCATCATTTCCACAAATACGTGTCTCTTTATTATATTTCTTTGGTGCATCTGATGCCAACATGTTTACCTCGGAATACCCAATCCAGCAATCGAGGTAAGGTGAGCTTCGTGGCGAGTGTGGAGAACCCCGTGGAGTAAATCATTTCAGGCCGTGTGATTGGTCCACCGTCACACTTGCCCCCAGCTCGGCAAACCTTCCTCCCCACGCCCCAACCTCAACATCATATGGTAATGTTCACGATGGGTGGTGGAAACCTAGTAGGACCCACGTAGGTCGATGCCTCGGTAGGATCTCGCTGCAAGATTGTAGCGAAGGCTTACCATTTGTATAAAATGCTTTCGATGCCACCACCTCCATTCATCCTACTTTCTCTTCCTCCTTCTTTTCGCACTCCACGTCCTTCCTTTTAACATGTCTTTCGACACGGAAGTCCTCGTAATTGGTGCGGGCCCGTCGGGTCTCGGCCTTGCCGTGCAACTCATACGTCAATTTGGCGTGCGAAACTTCGAGCTCATTGAAAAAACTGCGGATGTTGGGGGTACATGGTATCAGAACACGTACCCAGGATGTGGATGTGATGTGAATTAAGACAATCCTACAAGAATATAAGAAAGAAGCTCACAATCCATAGGTGGCCTCCCACTTCTACTCCTACTCCTTTGCCCTGAACCCCTCCTGGACACGCAAATTCTCCATGCAATCTGAGATACAATCCTACTTCCGCTCTGTCGCTGAGCAGTACCGTGTTGTAGAGCACATACGCTTCCACTCCATAGTTGAGAAGGCAGAGTGGAATGAGAGCGATAAGATATGGGTCGTTACAGTGCTTGACACTCAGACTAAAAGCAGAAGCGTGAGAAAAGCAAAGGTTGTAGTCAGCGCGGTAGGATCACTGAGTGTGCCGAAAGAATGCGATTTACCCGGAAAAGAGACGTTCGAGGGCAAGATATTTCATTCTGCAGAATGGGATTGGGATTTCAACTGGTTAGGGAAAGACGTTGTTGTGCTTGGTACGATGGATATACACTCTCCTCTCATTTTCCAACTTAGTTACAAATCTAACGGATCGCAGGAAACGGCTGTTCCGCAACCCAAATCCTTCCCATCATGGCCAAAGCCCCCGCCGCCGCACGGAAAATAACCCAATTCGCGAATCAAGCCCAATACCTCTCCGAGCGCGAAAACCCCCAGTACAGCCCGGCATTCAAAGCAACTATGCGCTATGTACCGCTCGCCATGCGTCTCTATCGCTTCCACCTCTACCAGCTAATGGAGCGTGATTATGCGGGCTTCCCTATCGAAGGCGGCAAGCCCATTCGTGACAAGCTCAAGGAGGAGAACGAAGCGTATGTGAAGAGAACAGCGCCAGAAAAATACTGGGACGCGTTAATCCCGAAGACGGAGATTGGGTGCAAGAGGAAGGTGCTGGATACGGAGTATTTGGCGAGTCTATGGAAGGAAAATGTGGAGCTTGTAACTGATGATCCTGTGGAAAAGATTGAGGAACGAGGGATAAGGACGAGGAGTGGCAGGGAGGTTCCGGCGGATGCAGTGGTGCTTGCAACTGGGTTTGCGACGCAGCAGATGCTGTTTCCCATGGAGATCGTTGGGAGGGATGGGGTGAAGCTTACCGAATACGTGAGTCTGTCTAGATCTCTTCTTTCAAGACTGCATGCTGACCCAATCGAAACGAAACAGTGGGATAAGGCTACACAGTCCGTCGCCCAAGCGTACTTCGGAACCTGTGTCCCCAACTTCCCCAACTTCTTCATCCTCATGGGCCCCAATACCGTGACCGGTCATCTTTCCGTCATCTACACAATCGAGTGCCAGATTAACTTCACCCTCCGTCTCCTCGCCCCCATCATCAAATCCCTACCCTCTTACCGTTCGTCTAGACTTCTGCCCTCCCTCACAACACCGCGTACAACAACAGTCGAAGTCACACCCACTGCCGCTATTCGCGACCACGAATGGACGCAACGAGAGGCGAAAAAACTCGTCTGGAGTGGCTGTGTTAACTGGGCTGTCGACCAGAAGACGGGGCTGAATAATATGATGTACCCCGACTGGCAGTTCTTGTACTGGCTCAGGAGCGTGTTTTGGAAGAAGGCGGATTTTGTGTATAGAGATGAGAAGACGGGGGATATGGTGAGTGTGGGTGGAGCGGGTATCTTGGGGAAGGTGACGGGGGCGCTGGTCGTGGGCATGGTTGTTGGTGGTATGGTTTTGAGGAGGGAGAGAGGACTTGATCAATTAGTACGGAGGGTCAGTGGCATAGATATTGGGACTTTCGTGAAGTCTGTGACGGGAGGGAAGGTGTGAGCGATGTGGTTCAGGACGATGTGGATTCATTGTTCGTTTCTCGAAGGTTTCCTTATCATTATATATGCGACTTCGCACCTTAAAAAGCAACTTTGAGAGAATATTATGTCCACCAACGTATACCCTACCATTAAAAACCCATTCCTTTATCAGAATTCCGAGTCTCCCATGCTCACATCTCCGTATCCGCCATGCCATCCTTGCGCCATCGCAACCCCTTCGAACACATCCGGATGAGTCTTCCCCATCGTCACACCGCCCATGTAGAAGTCGTTCTCGGCTTTATTGGTAGTTTCTGCAGGCCATTGCCACTGCGATTGGCCTGACGACTGGACGTACAAGCTCTGCTGATTTTGACCGGACATCCGCGCGTTGTCTGGAACCTGACCGAGAACCTGTGACGGAACTTGAGCTGGTACAGACGATGAGCTGTACGAGCTCATACTCTGTCGGTCACGGTCCGGCATCTGAGACTCAGTCTGTGTCTGATACTGTTCTGAAGTCTCTTGTGGAAAGTTTGACAGCATATCCGCAGACCCAGGTTCAGACGGGCTCTCCAAACTCTGACGAACATTGACGTTGACATCATCGACCATTTGCCTCGTGGTGTTACTCGCAGCACCCCTCAAATGTTCCATGTACTGCGTGTACTCGGACACGTCTTCCATACGGGTCTGCCACTCCGTCTCGGGAGCCACTCCTACGGGCGACACTAAGCTGGTAAAACTCATAGCCGAGCCCGGCGTAGTAGGAGTATTCATACCGTATAGTTGCATCATGATAGTCTGTTCTTGAGAGTATCGCTGGGCCGCAGCATTTGACAGGTACTGCTGGCGTTGCGCATCGATGAAGGCGCTACGCTCCTGTTGCTTTTTCTCGAGCAACATCATCTGATCCAGCTCGACCATCTCCTTTGATCGTTTCTTGGACAACCGTTTTGTTCTGCGCTCTTCGCTGATGCGGCGACGCCGACCCTCCGAGTCCGATCTGCCTCGCGCATCTCGCTCTTTACCCTTTGCTTTTTCTTTCTTGAGCACCTTCTTCAATCTCATCTGCTTCCTCTCCCACCTTGCGGCCTTCTCCTTCGTCCTGCTCTCCAGCTGGAGAAACACGCGGTATTTCTCCTGGAGCCTCGCGCAGATCATGGCCGAACTGTTCCCTGCAATGAACTCCATGCCATCGATATCTCCGTAAGGCGGCGGGTCATATATGCGATTCATGAGCATGTCAAACTCGGTCTGCGTGATCTCATGCTTCTCTAATTGAATCAAGCGCCAATCGTGCGTCGCTTTCGCGCGACCCCGCTTCACCGCGTTATGGAGGGCTGCGACGAGGGCAACGTTGTTCAACAGCGCAAACAGTTCGATCAGCTGATCGTGGAAAGTAGCCATGGTGATATTGGAGGCTGGGAAGAGCATGCGATCAGGATCGGGAACGAAATGCGTCAAGTGCATGGTGAGGGTTCCGTGGAGGTCGCGAATCCGGGCGACCAGTGCGTAGAACAGGTCCTCGTAGTCTTCCAAAGAGCGATCGAGAGGCATCTTGAATGATTGTGGCCTCAGTCTCTCTTTGACGAGTGCCTCTACCTTCCGATGCCCTTTGATGAGTGAGGGTGCGGGGTCATTGTTCTTGAGGCGTTTGTACAACGTTTGGAGTGAAGGTTCCGACGGGTTTGGGTCGAGGTCACCGAAGATAGAGTTGGGCTGTTGCAGGTGATCTAGAAGCATGGTCGTGATATTGAATAGAAGGCTTTTGACATCCTCTTCTAGCATGAGGAAAGGACAGCGCTCGACTTCGGCCTCCGTCATTGCCGGAGGGAGAGGTCCAAACCGATGCAGAGCGGTAGACATGATTGGGTGCGCGGGTCGGGCTGAAGACCTATGCGGAGGAAGAGTTCGTGGAGTTCGTAGGAGACACGACGAAAGGCGGGAAGTTGGCTGCGGGGTAGTGATGTTTTGCGAGGCGGCCGCCTAGGTAATAACGGGAGATGGAGGAGGTGAAAGAGTGCATTGACTCTTGCAGTGAAGGAACTCATCTTGAAGCCGTTTGCTGCGGATAAGCGCTTCTTGGCACGGAATAGCGATGAGGGCGACAGAGAAGTAGAAAGAATGTCATGTGTCAGGAATCCATGAGAAATCGGCGTTAGGACCGTTTGCAAATTTGTTTCGACTGCCGATAATCGGACCTCCAAAGCATTAACTCGAGTGAATGAGTGCTGGTTTTGGACACCAATGTTGCGGTGAAAATGAGAAACTTGGCTGGTAGCCTTAGTCCATTTTGTTCTCTTCTTCCCAGTGAAAGAGTATCTTCGAGCTCGAAATACAGTGTAAACAATGCCCCGAGTCGTTCAGTCGCCTCCATGTCGACCTCACATATAAGCTGGGTCGACCTCAATTATCATCTCCCCGTCCTGCTCTTCCAAAGGCGTCAGTGGTGGTATAACCTCCCGAATGTGCCATTTCTCCTTATTTATCTTCTCTATACTGCCGCTATCAATCCCGTAGCTACCTTGCAGGGATAAGAACTACCGATCGCGTCAGCACGTGGTGGCCCCACTATCTCGTATCCGATCCTGTATGTACATACCTGCAAGTTCCTCAGTGCTCCAATAGCATCGAAAGCATTCTGGCCAAGCTGACCACCACACCTCATCACACCTAGAATCCGCAGGGCCGGGCCGCCCTGCCATTCGCTTCCAAGCCAACTCCATAGCTCTTCACCAATAGGAATGCACTTGCATAGCCACAGCTCACTACACCAACGGCTTTGAGAGAGAAGCTGCGCGAGCTGTGTCGTACGCACTTCCCCTCCTTCAATACGCAGTGCGTGGAGCCGACTTGCGAAGGTTGCAGTACTGGCGAGTATATCCCAGGCAGCACGTTGCTCTGCACGCTGCACAGCCATCCCGCTTCGCGGTACAGTGCGCACGTGAGGGAAGTCTTCGATACGAATCGACAACGCCCTCAATGCTGACAAGCTGGATATGACTTTGGCAGTTGGGATGGTCAGCGTCCATAGCGATAGGTCGAGATTTCGTAATGTACCCCCGTGTCGGGTGAGGATACTCTTCGTTAGCGAGGTGTGGAAGCTGAGGAGTGTTGGGTAATCATATGACTGCGCATCTGGAATGAGAACAGATACTCTATATGGGTCGTCTTCGAAACTGTCTTCGGAGAGGAAGCCGCTTTCGAGGCTGGACCTTCGGCTATTGATGCTCCCGGAGTTGCCGATGTTGCTGGATGGAGCCGACACTGATGGAGTTGGAAGCGAGAAAGCTGAAATTGGCTCTTTTGGTCGTGGATACTGCGTCTCTGCTAATTGGCTAATGATATTTGAGACGCGGCTCGCATGTACGCCTAGAGATAGCGTGTGTAGGCTGGAGTTTGCTAAGGCTCGGGAGTAGTGGGACGTTTCACCGAACTTGAGAAGTGCGTGTACAGGTAGTAAATTGAGTATATGTATGAGAACCTCAGGCGGGTAGTCGAAGATTGAAGGAGCCATCTTGGATGATGTTTAGAAGAAGAAGACAGAGAAATGTGTGAACGTTCGAGCTTTAAATACTCAGTTTCAGGCAATGAGTGCCTCAGACTGATTGGGGGAAAAGATTCTCGTGTTGTTTGCGCCAGATAATGCCTGGGAGCGGCGTAATGAGGCGTCCCTTCCGGTGAATTCACACTCTTTGACCAAGGAGAGGCGATGAAAGCAAGCGCTGGAGAATCGCCGACTATCCAGTTCCTATAGACTTATATGTGACCAGGTAAGGCCCAGTGCACATTGCTAAATCAGGGAATGTGGTGTCGTACAGCATCCAACATGAGTACAGTGCGAGCCAGTGATTTGGATAAGGCGCACTTGCTACTATGAACAAGGCCTTCCATGGCTGTTTTGTAAGTCACGGCATTTGCGCGAAAACGTGGATAGTCGTCACGCTGTTGTGGCTTTTGACAGTGTAAGCAACCTTATTTTTCCCATTACGGAAAGTGGGTTGTCATGCTTTATTGAACGTGATCGGAAGAAGGCAGCTGTCTTGAGTCCATATACAACGTGAGCATTGTCAAGGTCAACGAACAAGATGTGCCACACCATGATAGCATGGAACATCCTACGTTGCCAGGGCCCAGCGCTTCTGTCATTCAGCCTTGCCAGACCGTAAACTGAGTCCATTTGTTACTGGTTGTGAGAATGCTAACAAACCTTTGATCACACTGCGATGACGCATGTTATGGTGTATTGACGGCGATCTCTAGTGCTGTGCCGCTGTGGCACTGCTGGGACAATCTTTATCTATAATCATAGAAGGGCGGGTATGGGAATAAGATACGGCTGTGAAAGGGAATACGCAGTCGCTAAAGGACGTGGGAGGGTACCGACGTGACGGGTGGTGGTGATGATGGTGGTGTTCATGTGCTCAGCGACGTGAGATGGTTGAGCGCACAAGCCAAGCCCGAGGTCTTCCAGTGCGCCACACACTCCTTAGCGCTCACCCCCATGAGAGACATTGTGTCAAATGCTGTCTGTCCTGCGCACGCCATCTTTGTCTTGTGTAATACTTCCTGCCTTGTTGCTCGACTCTAGCCGTAGTTGGATACATGTGCCGTGTGGCCTGGTTTTTTGCGTCCCGAGGCATCAGACAAACGATCATGCTGAACAGAATGATCATGCCGAACAGAAATGTTTCTATGACGTTTGAAACATCCAACGATACTGCGGATTGGAGCGAGGTCGTGTCCCTTTGCTATGGGGCTACCAGTCAAATCAAATGTCTCTGTTAGCTCCTTCGCCTTTACATCATACCAGGTATTATTGGTACACAAGCGATTTAGACATATGCTCTACCAGATCATGCATCCACATTTCGATCACTCAACGCCTACAAGGGCCCTTCGGGCATAGCCGCCTTCCCTACGAGGCTATGTTAGTCACGTGATTGTATCACCAGGGGAGTCACGTGACGTAAGACTACAACGGTTGTGCAGATTCAAATCTTGGGAAGGTAAAAGCTTCTATCTCCTACTCTCCGCAGTTCCCACTCGACACATCATTTGTGGCATGGTACTATTCATTCCGAAGCAAGTAGGTATTACAGTTCCCAATACAAAGTACTTTCGCCGCGGCTCGTGTTATAGGTAGGGGTTATCTATAACGTCGTTTTGTATGGAACAACTACACATACAACAACTTCACAGTCTATACACCTACTCGGGATCTCCATAGGTGATCTTTCCATCGACAAATTTCTAGATAATAGAAGGGTTTCTCGTTCCAGCTGTTCATCTTCGAGATGTTTCTCGGTCTTCGGCAGTTAACTGCCCCTGCAACGATCCCGTGTTTTCCCAAAAAGGCAGCTGACTATGGCAAAATCAAATCTAGACGATGCTTTGGAGAGGCGGATATTGGTTCGATTATGTCGCAACCTCCGTTCACTGTTCTTGAAATGATATAGAAGGGCAATGATGACAGGCGTGGTTGCCAGGTTTTCTGTTTCCCCCTATAACTACTGCTGTTCGACTTTCCACGTATCTGGAAGATCGCGCCATAATGAAGGAGCTTTTTCTTCTAATCGCAGCGATTGCGGTACCAACTTCAGCATGTGAACGCGACTTACCGGACGCGCATTGGGCTAAAGCGGTCGGACGCGAGCTTCAGGATATACAAGCAAGAGCTGAGCCGTTTCCCCCGGTCTGGAGCAAAAATGAGGAGATTCTACACACTTCCTTCGACAAGGCGGAAATCGACACCTGGGCATCGTACTATACCCATGGCGACCATATTGCGGGACGGAATAAGTCCATGGCTGAAGAAACTGCAAAGAAGTGGAACGCGAATGGTATTTCTTCTTCATTGGTGGAATACGAGGTCTACTTGAACTACCCGGAAAGCCAAAGTCTGGTGCTGAACCTAGCCAATGGCTCTAAGCATGAGGCTCAATTGATCGAAGATGTTGTGGCCGGAGATGAGACGACGGGGGCGGCAGGAAGCATTCCTGCGTTCCATGGATATTCAAAAAGTGGAGAAGTGACAGCGGAATATGTTTACCTTGGGTATGTATCCGAGACATTGATATTGCAATTGGACAAGTCTAAATGTAGTACAGACGAGGTCACAAGGATGACTTCAATGCTGCCAAAGCTGCTGGTATCAGTGTCGAGGGAAAGATCGCCGTTATCAAATATGGTGGGCCGTTCAGAGGAACAAAAGTCAAGAACGCTGAAGCGAATGGTATGGTCGGCGTGGTGATCTTCACTGATCCAGGAGATGATGGGCCCCAAGAAGCTAAAGGGCAAGCACCTTATCCCGGTATGTATATATCCTTAGATCGGAAATACCACTGATCAATATAGACGGCCCTGCTCGACATCCTTCTTCCATTCAGCGAGGCTCAGTTGCAGATATTGCTCACTATACTGGAGGTATGCATTGTGATAGATTTGATCATTACGGCACACTGAACATCAGTAGATCCAACAACGCCTGGACGCGCTTCCAAACCAGGCGTTGAGCGCGAAACCAACCCTTCCGTCTTGCCCGGGATTCCATCTCTCCCAATTTCTCAACGTGATGCTCTTCCCATCCTCCAGGCATTAGACGGTCATGGCTCAGTGCTCAAGAGAGACGGCTGGCGTGGAGGCTTGAACACGACTTATAGTAGTGGGCCTGCACCTGGCGTGGCTCTTTCGCTTTCCAATAAGATGACAGACGCTACTACGCCAATCTGGAATGTAATTGGAATCATCAACGGAACGAATGCCGACGAAACAATCATTGTCGGCAATCATCGGGATGCGTGGATTATCGGTGGTGCTGCTGATCCAAACTCGGGAACTGCAATGTTCATTGAGATTACGAAGGCTTTTGGTGAGCTGTTGAAGACGGGTTGGAAGCCGAAGAGGAACATTGTGTAAGTGTCACTGTTCAAGGTATTTTGAAAACATACTGACTTCATATCCTGCTATTCAGCTTTGCCTCCTGGGATGCTGAAGAGTACGCACTCGTTGGTTCCACTGAATGGGTTGAGGATTTCGCTCCGTGGCTCGCGGATACAGCTATATCCTATCTGAATGTTGATATCGCCGTCAATGGCGGTTACCCTGGAGCATCATGTACTCCTGAACTCCGCGGCATCGCCCAATCCGTTATGAAGAAAGTCATATATGGGCAACGCACTTTGTATGACGCTTGGTATGATCTCTACCGTTTCCGACCCACCGACAATGGATTCGGTCTACTAGGCAGTGGCTCAGATTATACGGCATTCCTACAGTATGGTATTGGAGCTGTAAGTTTGCCCGTCCTTTACTGTGTTCCGAAGATTAGATGAATGCTAATGCTTTACAGCTTGACTTCGGCATGGGACCTAGCTCTACTGACCCAGTGTAAGTATATTCCGCGTCGTACTCGATGTTAGAAACAATTTCAGGAGATTCCACGGATGGTATTCGCTAATCATTGCTCCAACTTTAGTTATATGTACCATTCAAACTACGATTCTTACCACTGGATGAAGACAATGGTTGATCCCGATTTCAGCATCCACACAACAGCTGGCCAATTTTTAGCTCTTCTGACTTACCATCTCGCCGACGACGCTCTTATTCCTTATGACACAGGTACGTATATAATACTTCATGCTAGCCATCATAGTTCGACTGCCCTCTTTGATTGCGCTCCCCCTTCAACCTTCATTCAACTTAAAAACATGTGCTAACCACAACTCAGTCGCACTCGGCAAAGGCCTTATGGACTCCGTAACCCAAGTCACCTCACTAACGATCAATTGCTGCGGCGACGCCAGTCGAACGCAAAAGGCCGTGAACCTCACTCAACTCGTCGACGCAGCACATAACTTCCAAAGCGTCGCCCAAAACTTCGCGACCATCACTTCGGCTCGCGACTTCCAGGCCGACGACACAAAGGTACAGGATGCGAACAAGAGGCTAAAGCAGGTCTTACGGCAGTTCCTCAATCAGACAGGGTTGGATGGACGTCCGTTTTACAGAAATGGAATGCAGGCGCCTAATCGCGATGATGGTGAGTTTGGGTTGTGCAAGTGAGAAGTGAGACGGAAAACTCAGTGCTGACTTTTAGTGCAGGCTACAAAGCGCAGACATTCCCAGGGCCGGTTGAAGCGCTACAAGATAAGGATTTACCTCGCGCAAAGGAGTGGGATCTTTTCCTGACAGATGCTTTGAACAAGGCCTCCGCGCTCCTGACGCTTACTTAGCTATGCTTGATAAATGTCCCATTCTTTGCATATTTCGATTCGAGTATATACTTTTCGCCAATCTGATTTGCGTCGTCATGTGTGTTGTAGGATCCCTTGGTAGTGAATCAGGGTCGATGCCAATCTCTACGCATCTTACGATTCCAGCCCATTACTCATTGCTTTGCCCATCCCATTCCTCCTCTTGGGCTGTCACGATGCAGCTTTACTCTCTCATGTTCTCCACCATATTCCTCCTTCATTTTCTTTGTCCATGTGGCGCGGGTACGTGTCCCGGGGATGTGACTATCTCTACATCTACCGCGAAATTAAAGGTAGGATTTATCCCATAAATAGACGGACGGATTTGTCCCATTCCTTGCACTATAAGTCGCCGACTCAATTAAAGGCGCCATAGCTAGCACGCGTACATAGCACCACTTCCCATGCATGTTTCATCTTCGCCCAACACCTATAAGCTTTGTCGTAACATGGAGTCGCGCGATATATTTCCCCTTCCATCGATTCCCGCGGGGGACACGCTCCACTCCGGTGTCCTTGACCTTGCATTTTCATTGCTGTTCACTACACACGGAATAGAAACTAAACCCCCCTCATACCTCACAATCCCACCCATCCCCACCTCTTGCTCCCTGCACAGCTGAATCACCACTGACTCACGTTTCTCCCGTATCTCTGCTCGCATGCACCGCATGCATACCCGCGCGTACGCCGCGCCCACACATGATTATCCGGCGTCGGCGCATCCTTCACTGTTTTACACAGCACAATCGGTAGATCTCAACGCGTCGATCATGTATGTGAGCACCACGTAGCACGTATACGTCGTATTGTTGCCCTACACATGTACTTCTTAGCGAAGGTGGTCTAGATCGTTGCTGTTGCTGTGGGGAGTTGTGCAACGCTGCACATGCGGCTGCACTGCTGCTGCAATTCTAAAAACAGCAGTTGTAGCAAACGCAACTCGATGGCGTATGTGTAGGTACTAGGAAGGTAGACTACACGGCATCTGTGTCTATGTACCTACGTAACAAGGGTTGATAGCATGGGAAACCTAATTATGTAGCCTTGACTAGCTATGTCCTTTTTGATCACCAACCAACACAATTGCATAGCTGAAACCGTGCTGTACGTTGGTAGGATTCTTCCCTGATTAAGGTTGGTGATTGTTATCACTTAAAATCATGTGTTTCAGGACCCTGCGCCATCACAATCGTGATGTAGAATTCCGCGTGGTGCGAGAGGCTGGTGATTGAGAAAGACAACACCGTCGAACGGAACCCGAAGCCCCGAAACACCGGCGTGAGCACTAAGCTACGATGGTACTAGCAGGGTACCTATCCAGGTGAGCCTTGAAAGTTGAGGCGCATAGCTTTCGGTGTTGAGGTGGACCAGGTGGTACGATGGAAATGACATCAGAGAAGTCGCAGTGTCAGCAGAGTTGCGAGTGCGAGTGCGAAGGTGTGATGTGGATCCAGGATGGATCCAGGATGCGGAGGAGATTACGGACGATTTGCAACCGAGCGAGAGGAATGCTTTCCTTGGTGCGCTGTATATGGGAACAAAAAGCGAGGCTGCGGGGGCGGATATTAGATAGTTTGCGTACATAATACCCCTAGAGTACGTAGTCATTGCCGTTGGGGCGGCATCCTCGGGGTAGAGGAACAAAACAAGGGTAGAATCTTCATCTCATCAACCACGAGGCAGTAACCTACTCCATTTTCGTACATGATCGTCGTATTGTGCATGCAGGCTTTCCGATGCTCTACATATGTACATATGTGGTATGGCCAGACTGGCTCCCCTGCCACCACCCTATTCTAGCCCAATCAAGACTAGCCGCACCCTATGGTTTTGATGCAGGTCGTCATGTGTGAGATAGCTCCGTTACAAGGCTCCTATTGGCAGTGCTACAGATGGGCTGTGTGGGGACGAATCTGGCCATGCCACCTGAACCTCGAACATCGTCGCTCGCTCGCCAACGCTGCCTGCTCTCACTGCGCGAGTCTCCAAGATGATCATTCCGATGCGGATTTCTGCAACATGCCGTCGTCGTCAATTGCTATGGCACTGCACGTCGGCTGTCGAATTGTGACCATGCTCTTTCTCGTACGTATCGTACATACCTTCCGACACCCTCAACCGATCCCTCACCGCCATCGGATGCAGGTATTGTAGCGTAGTATGTACTACGTAGCAAAGGGCAAAGGATTCCCTGAATGTAAAAGGCGCCCAGAGCTTGGTGCAAATATCTGCATCTGCAACCCGACCCAACTACGTCAATTACCACCAGCGACTCCGACGTTGCATCAATTATGCCTCACTTCATCACACCACAACACTCTCGCTTACTATACCAAATGCCTACCACCTACCATCCTGTTGCAGCCCCGCCCGAGGCTTTTTGTTTCAACGGTTTACCTGCATGTGTTCACAACCTCTCGGGCGCTAACATACCACGTGCCTTGGAAAACTAGTCACATGTACAGGGGATGAGATCATCGGTCCCTGGATAGAATCGTCCGATCACGCTTCAGCAATCCCGCACCATGCCGCACCACTGCTGGGTATCACTTCAAATCCAATCTTTCATGTAGGTGCGGAACCGTACCGGACGACAACGCCCAGCCTGCTCGCATCTCCGGGGAATTACGGCAGGTGGCTCCGGTTCAACACATAGTGTGTTCCGTGTTGAAGGTATTGGATGAGGTGAGTCGACCTCTGCTTGGCCGAGAAATTGGCCATGTGAAATCTAACCGAATTCAACAGTGGTACGGCCCCGGGGGCATGGAGCGGGAGACATGCGGGAGAGTTAATTGACAGGAAACGACACTACATACTAACAGGGACTATCAATCGGTGTAGGAGTAAAATGTTGGTATAACAGGCCAAGGCCTGAGCATCGACTTCCCGTCTAGGAGTACAGGGGCAGAAAATGTCGGTTATGCGTTGCTATGCAGTGTGCTGATGCCTGCAGTTTGACTACATACCCGACTCTGAGAGTTGAGTCGAGTTGAGTCGAGTTGAGCTGGGCTGAGTTGAGTTGAGTTGAGTTGAGTTGCACGAGCTCGAGCCTCTGGGCGCCCAGTCATGCATCTAGTCGCTGCCGCACAAGGACCAACAGCAACTCGACAACACTTTCAAATCCCGCAATGTGACCATCTCTGCCAAAAAGACAGAGTAGCGTAGGTGATCTGCGGAAGCTTCCGAAGCGCGTCTACATAGAATGAATGCGATCTCGGAACGGTGAGTCTGTCGGCTGTCGCTAGTCGCTTGTCGTCGTGCTTACATAATGCCGTCGCCCAAGAGCGAACGACCCAGAAAGCAGGTAAATCTCCATAATAGCACCGCGGAAGCGCCGAAAAATCCGCACGCTACATATCGCTGGACGAGCAGGTTGTTCGAAGCTCTTGATCGAAGGAATATATTGTTGGATTGGTGCTCGGTAGCGACCATATCGATATTTGAGTGTCGCTCAGGCCTGTAGCATGAGCGTACGTCTAATTAAGCTCAGAAAGAAGCAATCCCCAGTCCGGGGTCCCGGTTCAACGTTCGCTCTACGCCCAAAACGACAAGCGCCAAAAAGCAATCATTGCGATGCGGAGCTATTAAGATGCAGAACTGTATGTTTTGGGCTCTTTTGCGAGTAATTGTTCCCAAGTTATCAACGATGTCGGCGTGTGGGTGTCGAGGTGATTGCGCCGGGCTTGGTCCATCCGTGCGCATGGACGCAGGTAAAAAAAAAAAAAAACACCCCGAAAAAAAAACTAGGCGTCGGAGGGTGTAGTGCTTGGAGACGCCCAACATTGACAATCTATTGCTGAGTTAGGTCGGGAAGTTTGACTTTCCGTGATCCGAAGCTTCGCCGTTGCCAATCATCCTAAGCCGCCGAAGACCTTGAAACCCACAACTGCCGCGTGGAAAGCGTCCTGAAAAAGAAGGTGACGAGGCCAAAAGAAGGCAAGAGTAACTTGAATTCTATGCGTTCGGGGTCAATCTTGGAAAGAAAACTGCGCGCGGTGGATGAACCTGCCATGCGTAGGGATCTATCACCAATGGAATGAAAGGTATTCGGACCGAAGGAAGACCGTGATAGGCGGCTTGTTGATGTATGGAACCGTGCCCATTAACACGTGCAGTGGAAAGAGCGGGATCGTGTTGAAGATGCGTGATCCTCGCCAAACCCCAAGGGTTGCCAATACCTCGATCCTGACACGATGGAAGAATGGTATGCACCGTATCAGCGGACCGATAAGACCCCGCAGGGCTGACGCAGTCGGTCAACCACGCATGGTCTGTCCTTCGAGAATAATGGGAAAATACGAAAGCGAATCCGTGGGACCCGTGTCGAGATCCGCGCGATTCTCAACTTGTTCGAGAGCATCGGTTTCGAGAGAGTAACACCTTGTCCTGTGTCGGACGAACGGTACCCTTTTGTGTCCGTTTCCGAAGCTGTCAACGTCGGACGATGGGGCTCGGGGGAAAGTGACGCGAATGACCATGGATGAAGGCGGGCCGATCCAGGTATGAAAGTCAAACGCTTTCGAGAAAGCTTGTTCCACTTGCCGTTGAAAGTGGGATCTCGCAAGGAAACCCTTCATCAGCCGAACGATTGGGGTCTGGGGCACGGTACCACTGTGCCCGGCATTATAGCTCCGCCATCTCACAATATCTTAGCGTCCGTGCCAGAGGGGTCGAAAAGTAAGGCTTCATTGAACGCTGCGCCCTGCATGAAACGTCTGCGGTAGTTTTTGAAACATTTCATAACAAGTGGGACTGCTGGAGATCGAATTGGCGGTTTGTTGTCCCAATCATTCCTCCACACAATCTCAAGGCCTGACCTTCAGCAATTGCATAATTGTCCGAAGCAAGTGTCTAGTCCTGTGCCCTGTCGATGCTTTAGTTCACCTGATGAAATCCCAAGCGCCAAACTCTGGTTGTGGAATATGCCAACTCGGGTCTTCCTCAGCCTCCATACCCAACATGGCCCCTCCCATGTCCCAATCCCCCACGGGGAGCACCGTGCGCCCCTTGCGCATACAACGTACTTTGGTTTTGCAGCTGTCCGGCAGATTCTACGTCGTCTTGCTTGAAAATCATTGCAGGATCGACCTGGAAACCTTGAACTGAGAAGCGCGGATCGTACGCCGTGGGGCTAATTCCCAAGTGGTGGCCTGATAATGAAGCGTGTTGGGGATGTGATGACGGAATTGAATGGGCCGGGTGCCCGTGCGTTCGTGGTTGGCTCGAGTCGTAGGGCCCAGGTGTCCCAGTTTGGCTTGGAGGGGCGGAGCCAGACGAGTGTGTGGTATGTGGTGAAGAGTCGTAGAGGGAGAGATCTTCAACGCGAGAGGATGGTGGTTGCAGCAGAGAAGGCTGGGAGGTGTTGAAAGGCAACTGAGCACCAGTCTGAGCGGCTAACTGGCGAATAAGCTCGTTAGAGGGATAAGATGGTGATGCTACACTCGGGATTGACGACAGCTCGTCACCGATGTTGGGGGGTATTGTTCCAAGTGTGCCGGGAGCTAGGCCGATCGCCGTCGCGGGTAATTGGGGAATGTTCAAAGACCGGGGCAGCGGGAGGTTGGGTAGTACAAGGGTGGAGCATGAACGGGTTGCCCCCTCCCCCTGTCGCCCTTAGCGTCTTGGCCGAAAAGACGGCCGATTTCTCAACTCTCTGAGAGTCAATTTTGACGATTTCTGTACGATTTCGAGCTCAATTCTGCTGATTTTTGAAGTTGATAGTAGGAAGGATAGTCAAATTGATCAATAGACGCGTAGAAATGGGCGTTTTAGCTCGGATCAACTGTTGATCCGGCCGTGCTGACGTAGGATTGTTGTGATTCCAAGAAGACGCGTGATTTCT
>MU006780.1:851599-897951 GCA_010093635.1 Massarina eburnea CBS 473.64
ATACTAAGTGGTAGTTGTGGGAAATATGCCGTCTTTCTAGAATCGGGCAGCGTTTTAGTCAATTCTGAGGCACTTATGTGCGCCAAGACCTCCGGAACAACCATTAATCCGCGCCAAAAGGCCTATTTAGAGTAGTCTATTGATCAATTTGACTATCCTTCCTACTATCAACTTCAAAATCGAACTCAAAACCATCAAAAACCGTCAAAATTGACTCTCAGAGAGTTGAGAAATCGGCCGTCTTTTCGGCCAAGACGCTAAGGGCGACAGGGGGAGGGGGCAACCCGTTCATGCTCCACCCTTGTAGTTTGTAGAGTTAAGCGCGATCTAGGTGGTAAGCCGGAAGAGGTCGGAAATGATATCAATATAGAAAGTATGGCGTGGTTGGTTAATTGCCTTTAGATACAGGAAGAATTAAGATAGCGTGGATATAAATACGCCAATGCCTAGGCATACAGATGTGTGCAGTCAACGACACTGGTCAATTTAAATTACCCGAGTAGGCAGGTTGAAAGACCACATGCTCATGGCAACGCGGGGTGGTTGTAGTTCATATCATAGACAACATGAGATATAATTTTTTAATATCAACATGGGCAGAATTTTAGTGATGTCAAAATCTTGAATAAAGAAAAGATTGATGCGCTACTTTCTGGTGTCTCATCGATTGAGGCTTCAAACCCCTCGCATTGTTTGGTAGCTCCAGCTTCCTGTGGCGTAACACGGAAGTGAACATAGTCGAAGTGATGATACTCTTCAGACTTTGAACTCTTCCATATACTCCTCTGCATCCCTCTCTTCTACGTAATCCAACTCCAATATCTCCGCCACCTCTCCTACAAACACCTTGCCAACGTCCCTGACCCCCGCCTCCCCCACACCCTCCCTCTCAAAGCTCGTCGTCCGTTTCCCCTGCAAGCCACACGCAACAATCCTCTCAAACCACCAAAGATCAGTCGCCACATTCAGCCCAATCCCGTGGCTGGTAATGTTCCTCCGCATATGTACACCAATCGCCGCAATCTTGTCCTCGGGAGTGGTCCATACGCCCGTATGCTCCGTCGTCATCGCATCAATAGCATACCGTCTACATGTCCTAATAAGCGATTTCTCAAGAAGACAGACGTAGGACCGCGGCGTGAGTTTGTGTGTTCGCAGGTCGAGGATGGGATATGCGACGAGTTGGCCAGGCCCGTGGAAGGTAGTCTGTCCGCCACGAAGTGCTTCGACGAAATCCGCACTTCCATTATTTCGTAGGTAGTCTTGTTGTTCTTCCGATACGGTGCCAATTTCTCTGCGACCGCAAGTATATACGGGATTGAACTCGGCGGTTAGTATATATGGTGTTGGCGCAGGTAGTGAAGAGGGAGGTTTGGAGTCGAGGAAGCGTGAGACGAGCGATTCTTGAAGGAAGGCGGCAGTGCGATAGGATATGGGGGAGCGGAAATGGAGATGTGTCAGCGACCGCATTGCGCGCGCAGATGGTTTTCAATTGGAGTCCGTGGTCTTGGGAAGCTTGAGATGTCACCGGAGGGCTTGAGCTTTAGTCTCACGCTTGGACCGTGCATATTCGATATCGATAAGGAAAGTTCGGAACGCGTCGAGCTTCATATCATTCACACGGCAGCACTTGCAGAAGCACCGATAGTACCGAACCCTTCCACATGGCCAAAAAACGCGCAAGCGATGGAAAAGTGAAGCTCCAGAGAGCCACAGCCACCCCCCGCGAACCCGCCGACTTGAACAAGACGCCACCAGGCGCGCAGCGCTCCGTTCCCTCAAGCAGGACCATCGAGACTCAGGTTACAGAGGACAGTGGTCCGCAAGTACAAGTCCAGCCCACCACGACTACACGTTCAAAGCCGCAAAAGCGACCCCGACTGCCTAACCGTAAGGCCTCCTATTCGCTTCAAGTTCCCCATACCGATGTCTGACACTATAGTAGATGTAACAATAACCAAGCGCCCTATCCACCACCCCGCAGCGCCTGCCCCATTCTCTTGCTCCGTCTCCCCAAAAACTCTCTACATAAGCCCAACAACGCCCTTCATCCCCACACTAAAGCGTATTGGCAAGCTACTCTCCGAGATACAAAAGCGCGCTCAGCAATCCTCGGCCTCCTCACAGCATAACGCCAGATTCCAGAACCGAGGGCGTGGAAACCCTTTGCTGCCAAACGGGCGCTTGAATGCCGCGGATGTGGAGAAAGATATCGTGGAGGGAAGCCTGGGAGGGGGCGGGGATGGAGCGGAAGTCGTATACTTGAAAGCGACGGGACGGGCGATTGAGAGGGCATTGCAGATTGGTATGCATTTCCAAGGCGAAGACGATTGTAGGGTGAGGGTGGAAATGGGGAGTGTTCGGGCGATTGATGATGTGGAGATTAGGCGGAAGAGGGGTGGTGATGCTGAGGAAGGCGGGGGAACTACCGAGAGTGAGGAAGATGGGAGCAAGAAAAGTGCGAAGAAAAGGAAGTGGGAAGACGATACACCGGAGACGAGAGTGCGGACTTTGAGTTCAATCACTATAGGTATAAGCCTCAAGTGAGCTTGAGTTCTAGCGCATGGATGGTACGGGTGTGAGAGCGAGAAGACAAGATACCCCAGAGGCATGCAAATACAATCACAGCACAGGCAGCAGTCTTGAAATGGTCAAATATGTATCACTGAAGTCACGCCTCCAACTTCTCATATGCCCCTGACGAAAGAGTGTCTAGAAAAAACAAAGGAAAAGAGCAGCCGTGGCTACATCGTTGCAATGGAAGATGGCACTGAGTAAAGGATGACTCCGCAGCTTTGAAGCCTCCGCTCAACATCCAAATCCACAAAAACAGAGCTACGAAACAAACCCTCTCAGGGTCTAGGTCTCGTATGCCGAACAAGAACAGAAACAAAAACAAAAACAAAACAAAACAAAGAAAAGGATTACATGATGAAACGCCCCTTGCCCATCTCCAGCCTTCATCTCGCCAAAAAACGCCCAGTCAATGGACCGTGCAGATAGTTGGACAAACGCCTCTGGTCCGAGAATGCAAGGGAAAATGGTAATATCCATGTAAGGAGGTTGCGCTTTTGTACGCCCAGAATGAATGATGGGTGGAACAAGCGAGCTAGGTAAACGCTAAGGAAATACTGGAGTGTATGTATAGGTCGGGTGTCGTATGTGTTGTAGTTCGTAGCGAACCATGTGTGCGGCGTTGATAGGCTAGGTAGGAGCCATGTCTTCCTTCTGTTACCCGACTTCGTACGAAATCATCGCCGTAAGAAAAGTCGTCGGGAAGGGTAAGAGGAATAGTCGTGGATAGGATTGTCGTGGTTTTCCTCTTCGATGCAGTATGCCATGTGTGCGGCGCGGCGAAAACCTCCAGGTGCCTCTTGACTGTCCGAAACAGCGCAAGAAGCTCCTCTTATTATCTCATCCCCAAAAGCCGCGGCGCCATGCTATGCGGTGATGAATGGCGTGTATCTATATCTTCATCGATCAACTTTCGGGTAGTTGTTGAGCCAAGCCATTACTGCTACACCAAGAGCAACAACCGTCAGGATAGAGACTGCAGGAGCACCGTGCGCAAGCGTTAATTCGTGGCGATTTGAGCGCGTGGCAAGAGCGTTGGGGGTTTTCGTGGCGAGTTCCGCGACACCGTCCTGTTCAGTGGGTTGCCCGTTCTGCACGGCTCTTCGTAGCAGCGTGCGTGTGCCGGCCTCTTCCATGTCCTCGTTGATAATCGTGATTTCGCCTTCTTCGAGCTCGTCTTCTTCGTCTGCTTGGCCGGTGGTCTTGGCAGTAGCGTCGCGAGCGATTTCGCTACTTCGGCTGCGGCGTTTTGCGTCCTTGGTAGCCCTCTTCGCATTGTCCTGTCGAATGTTCTCAATCATTTCCGCCAGGCTCTTTCGATCTGCTTCCGCACTCTCAGCTCGTTCACGATACCTGTCCATTTGAATCTTCATCTCACTCATCTCGGACATCATGGTATCAAGCTTTTGTTGCAAGCGAACGGTGGCAACGTCAGCCTCACTGGATGAGACCGATCCATTGGCAACAATGATGTCGGTTTCGTTGTCTTCGGACTCGGCATCGCCTTCGGGTGACTGTACTTCTCCGTTGGACATAGTCGGTTCCGCTGCATCGCGTTCGCGCTCAAGACGGTTCGCTCTTTCTTCGGCATCTTCTCGTGCCCGGCGTTCCTCATTCAGCAAAGCCTCCAAGTCTCGAAGGCGCAAGCTCTGAGACTCCATCTCCTTCTTCGCGGTTTGTAGTGCCTCGGTAAGGGTAGACATATGAGCGTCTGACCGCACAGGCGAGCCATTGACTTTGGGCCGCTCGGTATCCGTCCGCCTCAGCAAAGATGACTGAGCGTCTGGCTTTTCGGGCAAAGGTTGTTGTGGGGGAGGCGCGGGTGGATCAGAGAACCTGGCCTTCGCGTTCAGCTCCTTGATGGGTGAGATCTTGTGGTTGACAGGCGATGACTTCGTCTGCTCTTTCTTGGGATCTGCGGAGAGGATAGAGTTGATGTACGAATGCGTCTGATGGAGATCCAGAGATTGCTGTCTCGCGGCTTTGATCTCGGCCTGCAATAGTCAGTACTTGGCCGGCGCTCTCGGCTTGACAACTTACGTTTAGCTTCTTGACAACCTGTTCCATGGTAATGGGCTGTAGCCAGAAGTTGGGATGTCGTGGCTGTTGCATGCCACCACCAGTGTTCCCCATGACAGCTCCAGGACCCTGGAGTCGCTGGCTATTGATTGAACCCTGACTAGGCGTGCGGCCACGCATCTGTGCTAGTTGCTGTTGACCATTCTGACCTCCCAAATTTGACATCTGTGATGTGTCCATTTCGCCAAAATTGAGGTCCATCATTGAGTTGGCGGTGTTCGAATAGATGCCGGCATGCTCAACTCGCGCAGCCACCTTGTGGTGCACAATCGTCTTTTGATCCTCACTGACAATGTCGATGCCGAGCTCCAGCATGTCTTGCTCCCGCAGCTCGTGTGGGTCTGAGTCACGGTTCTCTGGCGACAGCCGTTGCCCGTTCACAAAGGTGCCGTTGGACGACTTCACATCCCGGATCCAGATCTTGCCGTTCCGGTCGGCCCATATCTCGGCATGCTGTCTCGACAAGACCTTGGAGTCGAAGAAGCCGTTCGCGGGGGTGGGTATCGTCCTGTTGTTCGTCTGCCGGCCGATTCTCAGATTTTCGGGGAACCAAGGGACAGTGATGGTCTTCCGTTCGAAGGTGCCGTTCATGGGGATCAGATGCAGTATCGCGTGCGGCTCCTGTCCCTGGGCGCGCGGTGCGCCGTTCTGCTGGGCCTGGACGGCGCCATTGTGCTGCGAGGGCACCATGGGCGCGGGCGAGTGTAGCGCAGTCATCGCAGAGGCGGCAGAGGGGCCGGGGGCTGCAGGTGCGACGGGCTGCGAGCGGGCGTTGGTGATGCCTGCGACGGGCTCGGTTTTCGTTGCTGGCCAGAGCCCTCGTTTCTTACGGGCAGCCCACGTCGAGCTGTCGCCAACAGGCGCTGCACCCACGCCGTTTGCCGATGACGTGGTCGAAAGCGTAGAGCTCGTCGAGGCCTGGGACGAGATGGACGACGAGGAGTTGGATCGCTGTGCGCTCTTGCGGGGCATGAACATTCTAAACTCGTCGGTGGTCATGGGAGGCGCGCCGTTGGGGACGCCGTTAGCGCTCCATCTGTTCGGAAAATTGGGGGGAGGAGCCACGGCAGTCATTGACGGTGAAGGCGCACGGCGACTTGCGGGGCGGCAGTGTGGCGGGTGTGGCGGACGAGGCAGGCACGATGGCCGGCGTGGAGGGCAGTTGTTGGAGCGTCAACGTTGCCGGGCGCCGTCGAAGGACGGAACGTGAGGCGAACCTTCGGTCGCTCTTTCTCCGCGCTAGCGACAACGGCAACAGCGCAGGGCGGCGCTCATGCCACGACGGGGTGCTGGTGGGACGCTCCTGCGCAGCGAGACAGGGCCTCACGGGCGGGCGGGCAGGCGCGAGGGCGATGCGAGGGAGGAGCGAGAGGCGCGCCGCAGACGGCTTGTGGGCGACGCTGCCGTGTGCTTTTCGTGCCCGACGTCAGGCTGTGGGCTCGGGCGACGGCAGGGGAGGGCGGAGCAGAAGAGCGATGGCGGCAGCTGGCAGACTGGCTGGCTGGCGAGCGTGTGCGGGTGGTGGCGGGCCTGCGATGGGCGGCTGGCGGAGGGCGATGGGGATGGCGATGGGGATGGTCTGCGGGCTTCGAGGAGTCGGGGCGGATGCGGATGAGGTCTGAGCCTTGTCCGCCCGCTGAATGGCCCGCGAGACGACCGGCGTGATGTCGTCGGCGATGAAACGACACGGCAATCACTGCACCTGCACACAATGGAGCGCGATAGCGGTGCCCTGGGACGCTGGCTGGGATGCTTCTATAGGGAATGCAATGGCCGCCCTGGAGCATTCCTCGTCGCCGTTGTCTGGTCCAATGTCACGTGCCCATGCACGGCCGAGGTGCTGTGAAGAAGACCTAGGTATCTACCGAGTCCAGACGACACGCCGTGTTTCTCCCAGCTCTCTCCATACAAACACACAAGTCTGCCAAGCCATGCCCGTCCCAGTCGGCTCGATGCCTCAAGGCCAGCATGGCCCTTCCACCTTTGACAAGCGTACGGCCGTTCGCAGACGTGGAGACGAACATGTGCTGACGCGGTGCAGTGAAGATGGGTGGCATGATGGGTGGCACCGTTGGACTCTGCATAGGCTTCATATTCGGGGCTACTAACATCATGCGCTTCGGTCCTGGCCCCAACGGCATGCTGAGGACACTGGGTCAATACATGATGGGGTGCGTTCACGCCAGACGACGACCAACTACTAGCTCACATCCTGCAGCTCTGCGGCTACCTTCGGCTTCTTCATGGCCATTGGGTGAGTGTTTTGCAACAGGTGAAGATGCAACTGCTCAGTCTTGCGCAGCACGACAATCCGAACCGAGAGCTCGCCCATCGCGACCGAGGCCTTTGCCAAAGCCTACCGGCGACCGCTTATCCTCCCCCGCCGACAATTGCTGCGGGCGCCGCGCGACGAGAACTAAACTGCCTCCTCCAGCAACGGACGGGGTGTTCTGCATAGCCGGAACTGTATAATAGCACGACACATGACGAAGACACTGTAGTATATATGAGCGAAAAGAGTACGGATTGGGAAATGCGAGTGAATGCAGAAATACGTAGACGACCCTCGACCCTCTTTCACCTGAGGTCGCTCGCAAAACTTTTCTATAATTCCTGTCCAATTGCCTGCATGCCTCTCTCTACCTATCTTGCCTCCTGTACTGTCCCAGCTCTTTCACGGTCCGCCCACCCAACAACGCCTCTGCGACTGCGCGTCAACTCGCTACCCCGCGCTTCATCCACAGCGTCACTCACTACTCACCTCTGTCGCAATAGCACACATTCCAGCACCAGCGCACGCCCTGCAGTCCAACAAACCGACCGTACGGTTTACGTTGTGACACATCTCAGACCTCTGGCGCGCGCGCCACTACAACGTCTGGGAGACACAACCTCAGCATCCCGCACTCTCCTACACTCCCGCACACGACACGCGTACAACCTAGACGAGACATACGCTCAACCTGACTATCGCCTGCCCGTTTCCCTCACCAAGTTGCCCCGGCTAGTGCCTACAACGTTGAACTCAATCCCACCATGTATTCCAAAAATCCTAAGCCCCGCACATATTCGAAGAAGCCCGGTGAAAATAGTCCGCTCGCAGGCCTCTTAGGAAACGACACAACCTCTAGCAGCAAGTCTACCTACAAGAACAAAAAATCTATGAATTGGCACGCTCCCGCCGTGTCAGAAATTGCAGCTACCTCTCAGTCTAATACTAAAGTGAACGCGACACCCAGTACCACAGACAAAAAACTGCGCGCCCCCAACACACCGAAGGGATGTGTGCAGCAGGGACCAGCTGGCAGCTCACCTCTCAGTTCTACCAGCTCCAGCAGCAAAAATGGCAAAGGCAAAGATGAGACCGGAGCCACCGTCCTCGAAATTGACCCCCGTGCCACCCACGGCTTCGAGCTGCCCATTGCCTACGACAGCCCCAGTGCCTCCGCCAACCCCATTGCAACTTTGAAGGACATGCTGGATAGGGTGACTACCACGTGTCAAACGCTTGACGATCGGCAGTGTATGACGCTGCCTGTCGATCCGACAAAGGCTGTCTTCGAGAACATTAGAAAGGGGTTATGTTCCGCCATCCTCCGCCTCGACCAAACAGAGACTGACCGTGCTATCGATCTCGTCAAGCAGTTTGAGGACGACGAAGGGACTGCGAAAGCTCACAAAGCTGCTCTCGCGGCCAAAGATGAGCTCTGGGAGGGATTTATCGAACAGAAGATCCGGGACGTCAAAGCAGAATGCGAGGCGAACATCAACATTATACAGACCAACAACACGCCCACCACGGCTAACGACACTACCATTCGCGATCTTGAAGCTGAGCACAGAGCGACGATTGATAATATGACTAGATCCTACGCCCAGACAATTCAAGCGATAAAGTCGGAGTGTAATGAGAAGATCCGCACCGTTGAGACCGAAAAGCAGATGGCTGCAGCCTCCGAAGATGCATTCCATAACCTCGAAGCGAAGCACAAGGCAGAGATAGAGGAGATGCAGAAGGAGCGTGAAGAGTTCCAAAAGATGCTCTTGGACAACAACGATCGTCTCACAGAAGAGAACATCCGTTTGAAGACCATTGCCGATGCCGTGAAGGCTGACAATATCTGGGACCTACACGACAGCGAAGACAACGACAGCGAAGACAACGACAGCGAAGACAACGACAGCGAAGACAACGACAGCGAAGACAACGACAGCGAAGACAACGACAGCGAAGACAACGACAGCGACCAAGACACCAACGCTTCTGTGGACGAAAAAGAAAATGATACCTTCACCGTCGATTCGTACGCCAACAACCCAGCGAATGACCAGGAGAACAAGGAACCACTCGGGCCCGTATGTGTAACAGTCAGCGAATCCCCATCGCCGTTCAGGGATGAACCACTCGAGGAGTACTTCGATGCTGGTGAGGCATGGAACAACCGCCAACTACGCTACATCGATGGTCCGGAGGTCTCGCCGACTGCGGGACGCACCTCGTCTGTCCGCAAGCGGGCCCGCGAAGAGCAGGATGAGACAGCGACCGCTGCGGAGTCACCAACGCGTCAGAAGCGTCACTGTGTAGTGGCGGGAACGGAGGCGTCCACCCCCAGGAGGAAGTTGAGGTTTAGGGGTGGAAGCAGGAAGTGAGATGACGTTAAGGAGAGGGGATGAGGGAGACAGAACACTTGGCAAGACAATGCATGCACTACGTGACTAAGTTCGAATTGCATATGGATGGCAATCAATGTTGGGTTGGCTCGGCAGGATTTTGGCGCTAGGACGGGTCACGTGACGGAAACAGGGTGGATAACCCCAGATGCCAGCGGATTGGTCGCTCGGCAACTACATAATAATTACTCTGGATTTTCCGCCCATGTCAACAAACACTCCTTACTGCGCCGCACATTGCGAGCCATTGCGCTGTGAAGTTGTGAAGCCGCCACTCGCCCCTGCCCTTCCTCGCACTGCACCTTCCTTGAATCGATTTGGATCGATTGCACCTTCTTCGCAGACCGTCGCCCGCTCCCGCTCGAGGAAGGAACAGACCAGACATGTCTGAGCGGATGACTAGGTCCCGCACGGGCAAGACGCCTAGGTGAGCTCGTCGCGTGACCAGACATGGGGGAAGTGATGGCTAACGTCCTGCGCTGCAGCAAACCCCCCAACCCCGGCTTCGTCGAGACTCCCGGCCGCCGAAGGTCCTCGCGCAAATCTATCAATCCGAAGCCCGATGACGCGGAATCGACTCCGGAACCCGACTCGTTTTCGCAGCCGGCCGCGTCCGACACGGAGCCGGCTGCCGAGCCCAATGGCCATGCAAACGGCCACGCCAATGGCCACACCAACGCCAACGCCATCGCCCAAGGACGCGGGCGCAGTGATTCAACGTCCCTTAACTGGGGCCAGTACGACACGTCTGGCGAGCGCGAGTTTGGCGGCTCCCTCGGCATGGGCGCGATGATGATCGGCTTCCCTGCCCTCATGTACTACATGTGGATCGGCGCCTACTTTTACAACGGGAAGTTCCCCAAGCCGTCCGGCGACGAGACGTATGCGGACTTCTTCGCGCACATGTGGAGTCTGGTCAAGACGGAGGCCTATCCGAATGCACGCGCGTGGAAGATCTACTGGTCGTTTGGCCTGACCCAGATGCTTTTCTACATGCTTCTTCCGGGCGTGTACCGAAAGGGAAAGCCGCTGCCGCACTTGGGAGGCAAGATGCTGGATTACTACTGCTCTGCCATGTGGTCGTTCTACACGAGCATTGCGATCGGCCTCACTCTGCACTTCACTGGCACCTTCAAGCTGTACACCTTGCTCGAAGAGTTTGGCCACATCATGAGCGTGGCCATCCTCTCTGGCTTCCTGTGCTCTGTAGTCGCCTACGTGTCGGCTCATATCCGCGGAAAGACCATGAGGATAACCGGCTACCCCATCTACGACTTCTTCCTCGGCGCCGAGCTGAACCCTAGACTGTTCGGCATCCTGGACTTCAAGATGTTCCTCGAAGTCCGCATTCCGTGGTACACTCTGTTCTTCCTTGCTCTCGGCACCTGTCTGAGACAGTACGAACAGTACGGTTTCGTGTCCTCCGAAGCCGTCTTCCTTCTGATAGCGATGTGGTTCTACGCCAACGCTTGCGCTAAGGGCGAACATCTGATCATTACCACATGGTATGTTTCCCCACTCCCATTCTCCATCAGCTGCTAACAGTTCTCCAGGGACATGTATTACGAGAAGCTCGGCTTCATGCTCATCTTTTGGAACATGGCTGGCGTGCCCCTATCCTACTGCCACTGCATTCTCTACATCTACCTGCACGACCCGTCCGAATACACCTGGCCCGTATGGTTCCCAGCGCTTCTCACCGTCGCATACGCCCTTGTCTACTATGTCTGGGACACGACCAACAGTCAAAAGAACCAGTTCCGGCAAGAAGAGCGCGGTGTTGTCGAGGAGCGCACCACGTTCCCCTACTTTCGCTATGGCCGCATCGCGAACCCCAAGACCATTGAGACCAAGCGAGGCAACAAAATCTTGTGCGATGGTTGGTACGGGAAAGCGCGCAAGATCCATTATACGTGTGACCTCTTCTTTGCCCTTAGTTGGGGGTTGATCACAGGGTTTAATAGTCCCTTTCCTTGGTTTTATTCCGTGTTCTTTGCCGGCATGATTATTCACCGCGCGCGGAGGGATATCGAGAAGTGCAGGAAGAACTACGGAGAGGCATGGGTGGAGTATGAGAGGAGGGTGCCATATCTTTTTATTCCATATGTGTACTAATTGTCCATTTCCCCCGATGGAAGACTTCACTTCAGTCAGCTAGTTCAACTGGCATGATACCTGTATTCTGGGTAGAAATATTCATTTTCCGGTCATAGAGCCTGGGTATCTAGAGATATCACGGGGTATCTCATGGTGGTAAAGTGGACATGCAGATAAGCTTAATTGTGATACTGCCATATACTGCCGTCGTATATAGCTACATAGCTAACACGCCAGCGCGTGATTGGGGCAAGCTGAATCAGCATAGACAAGATAGCGCAGAGATAGGAACTGCGAGAAAGACAAACTTCAATTTAATTTAATCTACCTATCCTTCCAACACTCTCTCCCTTCTACATGATGAATGAAAGAATGAATCGTCCATCTATGCTGATACCATACTCCCCTCCCGCCCCTTTCCGTCTCACACAGTTCCACAACACTCACTCTAATGAGCCCTGACCTTGGGCTTAGGCTTAGAGGTGCGGGTGGCACCACGACGGTTATGATAATGCCAGCGGAGTCCGTCCCACCACGGAGCAGGGTAGCCGTCGACACCTTGACCTGGGCTCCCTGGGGGTCGGTCGGGATGCCAGGATTCCTGCGGGCGCGGGACGTATGGCGAGGGTTTCGGAGCACTGAAGAGTAGGAGGTTAATAGGAGGGTGCGATGGATTATTGTGAGAATGGTGCACTTACCCAGATTCTTCTGGGTCGGTATCATCTGGGTCTGTATCGTCTGGATCGGAATCATCTGGGATTTCTTCAATCGGCTGTGCAAACGTCAGTCATCGTACGTACATTCACCGCGTGTCGTTTTCCAGACTGAGTTTTTTTTTTTTCAGACAAAACGAGGACGAAAGGAACTTACATCATCATCATCTGGGTCTGTCTCAGACCCATCATCAACCCAGTCGGCATCCTGGTAGACGGTGATATAACCAGCCCCACCACCAAGTTGTTCATAATCACCTGTGAGATGGCTAGTGCACTTCTCCGGTTCGTCTTCGACATCAAAATAGAGGTGTTGGGAGCAGCGGCAGTCTCGACCGAACTCGATACCAAAGTACCGCCACGTCCTGCCATCATTGCCGTTCTGGTCCTTGCGCTCTTCGCAGAGTTCGAGGCAGTATTCGTGCGTTAAGTTGCCGACGCGTTGTTTGTAGGCCTTTTTGCCGAGAAGACGCTCAAGATGGGTTTCATTAATCTGCTTGCTCGCCTGGAAGCAGCCGAGCATCGTGTGCGGTGGAAACTCGAGGCCTACGCTCGGCTCTTCGGGCTCTTCGGGCTCTTCGGGCTTTACGTTTGTTAGTGTTCTGCGCGAGACAGGTTGTTAGAGTGTGCTCCATGTGCTCAAGTGCTCTGTGCTCTGTCGATATGGGAGAAGGAGGTGGGAAGGAGGGACAAAAGAAAGCTGCATGTCAGTGGTGTTCTCAGGGATCTAAACTTCTGCATTATCAGTGACAGTAGTTACTATGCACATGTACTAGAAATGTAAGTGAACGCTGTCGAAAGTCCTTATTCAAGTCAGTAGTATCGGAAACTAAAATCATAGCACATAAAAGACCTGCAGAGGGATGACACTAGAGCACGAAGAATGTTGTTATTCATGATCTTAATTAGGAATGGAATGCGAAGGTGGAGAATTTAAATATAATGGTCGCGTTACATGGAATTTCAAAAGTAAAAAGTGATGTTTCACTCAGAGTACATCACGCATATAGATACTCTTAGCAAAAATATTAGATATAACCATAAAAGGCATACATTATCAAAATGCTAATGGGCTGAATGAGTCAAACATGATCACTTCCACTCTTCCAGTTTACCCAGTATGAATCCTCCTCAGCGTGATTTCCCTTCTCGCTATTCGAATAATAGACCAGTTCCATAATATCCCCTATCCTAATTCTCTTGATATATGTCTCGTCGTTTTCCCATCTAACTCTCATCTCCCTTGCAAAATCATCATATATCTCTCGAGTCGCCGACGAAACCTACATCAAATCAGCGATTCATGCATTCATCACTTGTCGGAATTCTGACATACATCACCGTGGCGGCGGAAAGTCCTACGCCATCCAATTTTATTGTCTTTCCATCGCTCCCAACGCTGCTCTAAGATCTTCTCTTCAAGTTTATGCATCTGCGCCCAGAAACTCGTGCACACATGACACCTCTTTTCACTTGACCTCCTCTCATTCCCTGCAAAGGCTGGATCACCATTCTCATATGCACATTCCAAGCCCATCTTCTCCAAACATTCAACGTGCAAATAATGCCCGCAGCCAAGAATCTTGACGCCCGCGCTCTCCTTCCTAAACTGCGGCCTAAAATCGCCCTTGCAAAGGCGACAAGCTGCAGAATGAGGTGGCCGCTCGATGAACGCAAGCGATAACGACAAGAAGTCCGACTCAAGAGTCGGGATATTGGTGTGCGTTTTGGGAAGCATGGTAGGAACAGGGAGGGTTACATTTGTGCTGTCACGGCGATCTTCGTTCGTGGGAGAGGTAGGGTCTTGGGTCGTATCTTCAGGTATGCTTTGTTGTTGGGTGGGTGTCAGTTGGAATGCCAGATTATTGACACGCTCTAGGACTCTGTTATACATCGGTAGTGCTCGAACTGTCGAGGTTTCGCTCGAGTCGTTCGTTATATTGCTGTATCTGTGTTGAGAATACGCAAAGATTAATTCGCTGAGTAACTTTTGTATGCGGATTACCGTCTCCATTTGGCGTGGTGAATGTGCGTCTTGTCCATTGGCAAGGTTCACCTTCGAATCGTATTGTGGTGTACATTGTGAAGATGTGGTTGAAAGGTGAGATGGTGATGCGGGTTTCGATGAATCTGGCCCGAGAGGAAATGTGCGTGAATTGGGAAATGGGTGAAACTGCAGAGCTTCTTTTGGAGGTGTTGTGCTTTTAGGTTGGGTGCTTTCTCACTTGAAACATGTACCCGTTTAATCTCTATTCCTGCTCCCTTCGGGTTGAAGGAGGAATGGAAAAAGCGTACTCATAACTCGGTGGAGTCGAGGCTGAGGTGAAGCTACTCGTATCGTATGGCTCGTATGGAGGAAGTTCTGGATCACCGTCCTCGGGAAACTCCCAAACGAAGCTTTCGAAGCCTTGTCCCTCGAGATCGGCCTCCATATCAGCGCGCTTAGCATCGCGTAAAGATGCAAGAAGTGCGAGGCCCATCAGGGCAACCACACTGCCATACACTAGGCAATCAATGAAAAACAAAAAAGCATTCTGACCCGTGACCTGGTCCGACTCGGGTAGAGTGTAGTTAATGTTGGTTGGGAATATCATGGGGATGGTGCTGTTGTATGATGAGTTCAACATGTTGTGTAAACTGGAAGACACTCTTAGGGGTTATAGGAGCGGTAAAGGTCGTAGATATAGTATATGGACTTGTATTGTTATTGTACAATGCGACACCTCCATGAACGAACAGATGACGGACGTAGACTCGTACTATTTTACAAAAGTATACAATGCTTTATAACGATTCGCTAGTCCCATCCCCATAGACGCTTGATAGTATCTCCTATCGTGGACTGACCGGTCTCTCTCCGCTTCATGCGGTTTATCCGCTCTTCGATAAAAGCCTCCTCAACGGCCTTTACCATGCCCGTCTGTGCCTTCAGTTCGCCCAGCAGCGCCTTCCGCTCGAACTCTCGATCTTCAGGGCGCAGTCCGGCGAGTTTCTGCTCATACGATTTCCGCGACTCAGGCTTGATGTTCTTCCAGACCTGCTCCTCCTCGTCGTCCCGAATGATCTGACCCAGAGCCGATGGGGCAGCTGGTGCCTTGCCCGACACAGCACGTACGACGTTCTGTTTCGACAACACACTCTCAAACTTGGGTATCGGCTTTCCCTCCTCCTTCGCCTTGTCGATCAGCTTCTCCTGCTCCAGCATCTCCTGGTAGAGCTTGTCGGCGTGCATCTGGATCTTCTCGCTCTCCTCCGGGCTCCTCGCGTCCATGGTCATGTAACCCAGCGCCTTGAGGAACTTGGACTGCACGTCGTAGCAGCGGTTGAAGACGCGCGACTCGGTGCGGCACATGGTTGACGCCTGTGTCCAGCTCGGCTTCCGGAAGCACTCAAACTGCTGCAGGTACTCGAGCGCACAGTTCTCCATGGCAATGCGGCCGATGTCGGCTTTGCGGTCGTTGTAGGCGTCCACAATGTCGCGCAGCCTGTCCTGCTCCGACTTGCCCTGCTCCTCGAGCTGGTGCTGCGGCTGGTAGCCCTTCCACAGGTGCGCATAGCGGCCGTCTTGGAACTGCGACTCCGGGGGCACTGCCTCTTTCGCGGGGGCTTCGGGCGGGGTGGACTGGGCGTCTGCACGGGCGGCCGCCTTTTCAACAGGCCTCTCGACGGGCCTTGAGGGCAGCGCTGGTTTGGGACCGGTGGGCGCCTCTTTCTCGAGAAAGTCGCGCAGAGAGGGGTCGAGAGTGTCCTGTGGCGGACTGCTGCTGCTGCTGCTACTGCTACTGCTGCCCCAGAGCCAGCCCATGTTGATGTGACGAGAGGTGAGGTGGGTGGCCTATGCCCCCCCAGCCTTACGCCCGCGGCCCTACCACCTATTGTACATACCATACAATAATGTACCGCCTCCTTGGCGCGCCGTCGTGCACAACAATCACCACCACACCACGCGCGCCCCCGCCGCCCCCCCATAGCACCCAACTGTTCGCACCGCAGTTTTAGTTGCCGCGATGGCGCCAGTTGCAGATCGCCATGAACGACGGCAGCAGCGCGTGCGCGGCGCTGGGTAGGCCCTCTCTCCCGGCAGCTACCCAATGCTTCACGTACTGACAGCGCCAGCCCGTCTTCGGTACAGGCCAACTTCGGCTTCAACCTCGCCGCCTTGGCCCCGCAGAAGACCGGCGCGTCCATCCGCCGCAGCAGTAGCGTAAAGCGCCATGCCACGCCCAAGCAGCGCACCGCGACACCGAGACAGCGCACCGCGACACCCAAAGCCCGCACCGCGACACCCAGACAGCGCACTGCGACGCCCAAAGCGCGCACCGCGACACCCAGACAGCGTACTGCGACGCCCAAAGCCCGCACCGCGACACCCAGACAGCGCACTGCGACGCCCAAAGCCCGCACCGCGACACCTAGGCAGCCCGCCGCCACCCCGCAGACCGGAAAGAGGAAACGCGGTTCCACGCACGCGCAGTCCGGCGAGGACGACGGCGAAGTGGACGACCTGAGCCCAGACCACGACAAGGAGGCGTATTCGGTTGAGAAGAGCAGAAGAGTCGCCGGCACGGTGTCGCCCATACGGGAAGAAGACGACGCGCCCGATGAGCTCTCGTTCCTGGACGACAGGGCGGCCGCCAAAGAGATTTCCGCTGCTGCGCGAGACCAGACACCACCCATCACCCCTGGCATGCTTGTTCATGGCCGTCCGCGCCCGTCTTCAGAACCCCAATTTGCGCCAGCTTCTGCCACTCCTGGCGTCCAGCAGGATGGAGAGGACAGCGAAGACGAACTCACACCGCGTTTCGACGGTGCGGATCCGCGCGTTGTAGCAACACCACAAGGTGACGAAGGGGACGAATTGTCGTCACCAGCGCAGACGGTTGTTCAGACTCCACAGCCACAGCCGGCGTCTAGTCAAAAGCTCAAGAAACCGCAACCACCGGCACCCGCCTCTATACCTACACCTCTCCCCGCAAAGCGTGGACGACCAAAACGTGTAATAACAGACGAGGAAGACGAGGTTCAAGCAACACCGGCGGTGAAACAGCTGCGGCGGAAGAAAACAAGCCCCAATGTTCACGAGGAAGCAGATGGCGACGATGCGCCCGATGAGATCTCACCAGAGGCCAGTCGCACGAAGCAGCGTCCTTTAACGAAGCTCCACCGTACGAAGCCACGCGAGAAGGAACGCGAAGACGAGCCCGTTGAGGTCTCGTCCGCCGAAGAATCGGACAACTACGATCCAGAAGAGGAAGAGGACGTGGCGAAGCCCGCTTCACGTCCTGCTCAGAAGCAGAGGCCGAAGCCTACCAAATCCAGGGACAATGAACCGCCTCGCAAGCGCGAAAGATCCAGCGGCCCGAAGCAAACCATCTCAGTCATGCGCATAAAAGGATCGACAGTACGAGGCGTCACAGTTGCCGACACCACTCGCACAATTCTCGAGCAAAACATCGACCACCAAGTCACTAGATTAGCGGGGAGACTGCAAACATCACAAGACTCCGGGCGCCGAAAGCAGATCCGTAGCGAGATCAACCTGGTGCTCGCATTCAAGGAGAGTCTGAACGAAAAGCTGATGGATCTACAAGACGCAAACGATACCCTCAGTACTGGGTTCCAGAAGCGAAAGACGCTCCGAGCCGGCAATATCGAGCGGAGAAAGGAGATTCTTGCTATACAGAACAACAGACAGGAAGTGGCGCTCAAAATGGATGACGAGCAGGCTACTTTCGATGCTGAGAAGTCGAAGGCTGACCAGAAGAACATACTCAGCAATAACCTGTTTGACATTGAGGCGGCTATACAGAGCGGTCGTGAGCTCGCGCGGAGGCAGGACAGGGAGGATGAAGGACCTGATGTTCCGCTGAGTATGCTGCTTGAGATTGTCGGAAGAGATACTGGGTCTATAGGTGGTGGAATACTTGGTGGTGTGAGGACTTTCAACAGGAGGTTGGAGAGCGCGGCAGCCTGGCTTGAAAGCAGGGCTTGAAGCTGAGTATATTCTTCGGACCTGGGGGTTGGAGATTATTTTCTCGTATGCAAGATACCCAGCACAGTTGTGCGCTTCAAACGGACGCGAATTACAAAGTCCAATAGGACTTGTAGTTCCTGCTTTCTTCATGATTGGACATGACTCGCCCCACGCACGTGAAGCTTTTAGCGTGACTCAGATCTGAGGGGGCCGGTCGCGTCATGGAACTCGTGGCAGAACCTCTAAGGCTCCACAACTACAGTCTACATACCACTCGCCATCCACTTCCCATTATCAATATTAATATCAGAAGCCCTAGAACGGGCAAACTTCTGTCTGTACACTATCAGTATTCGGACTTCCAACATGCAGAGCGACCGCAAGAGACCAAGCTGCTCCCAACCGCTTTGCTGACCGCCGCTTGACACGACAAAGTGAACAGTACAACTGTATATTAACTACAGAAATGGCGCGAAGAACAACCCCACCATTCGGCGGTCCGCGTCCCACAACCCCAACTCAACAGATTCCGGGTCCGGTTGGAACGGGATCTTCGTCTCCAACCACGAGATCACCCAAGTCACCCAAGTCACCCAAGTCACCGGCGTCTGGATACAGTAAATCGCCGAGAAGCTCTGCTCAAATCGCCTGGACGGAAGAGAGGCAACGGCGGGCATTCATTGATAGTCTGTCGAGCTGGGCTATGGACCATGATTCTAGTCCTTACTTCAACGGCAAGATCAGTGTCGCCGCCCCGCAAAAGATTCAGATTGGAAAAGACGTGAGATGCATTTTGACAAATGGCAGCTCGGGGGCTCGGAAGGCGATTGTCATACGCCTCTTCGCACCTCATGGCAATAATGAGAGGTCTAAATTAGTTGTACGTTAATCCTAGGTTCAAAGTGTAGTGCTCTGAGACGTGACTTCTTGTTATCTTGAATGATGTACACGGATACTTCTCTATTGAGCTTTACTGACTTTGTACCCCCAATCTTAGGTGCGTTGCGGTGCGGGGTACATGAGTGCCCGTGAGTATTTGAGCAAGGACTACTTCACACGACAGCAGGCGGCCCGGGCAGTGAAGAAGTTCCCTAACAAACGTCTGTACCACTCACACAGACATGCCACACCACTGAGATCTGGCATCCCAGAACCTTCAGACAAGGACACGGTTGTCATACAGCCACTCTTCCACCCCTTCCTCAAACTGCCCCTCGAACTGCAGCAAAAGATTCTCGGGACAGCAGCTGGGTTGGATGGCAAATTCCAGCCGTGGGGATACATCAAGCATTCACTCTTCAAACCTCGCCCGTACTCTAGTCGGGATGCTAGGCAACCCGGTTCCGCCATTTCTTTAGCGACCATGTTCAAGATCTCAAAGTCCCTGAACGACCACTTGGAGACATGGATTTACCGCACCACGGACTTCTACTTCCAACTCACGGGCTTGACGAATTTCCTGTGGACATGCGGACCTACAAACCGAGCGGACATTCGACGCATAACGTTTGACTTTGACGTTCACGCTCTGCTACACTGCATTCGCTGGCTAGCCCCTGATCCCATCTTCCAGCTTTTCGAACCACCGTTACTTACCGAGCCCTTGGCATTGCGCTTTCTATGGCGCATCCAGATCAAGGATCTAACCCGGGAACTGAGGCTTTCGCATCTTACGCTAGACATCACGTGTATTCTGCCTAACGATGTTCCGTTCGTGGTTCGGATCCTGAGACACGCTTTCGGGAGTATACAATTTTTGAGGTTCGTGATTCCCAGGCACAACTAGGTCGACATACACTGACACACGCCCCTGAATGATATTCGCTGACTTTGTGTCCAACGCTAGGTTGCTATACGACGGCCAGATCATAGACATGAAGCCGTTGCAATTGAAGGAGCTGAAGGAAAGGAGTTGGAGACAGATGTGCAGGGCGTGGTATGAGCGGCATCGGGCTTCGAGGTCTTGGACTATGGCATATGAGAGGAAGATCGCAGGGGTGGATGCATTAGAGGCGGACATGGACAAGGATGCGGCGTTTTTTGATAGCGTTGGATGATTTCGTACGATATCAATCTTGCTATACAGTGTGCGGAACTTGTGGGATCATGGCTGATGACAAGAATATGGACTAGAAGGAGCGACGCTAGTGGTGCTGCTGCTGCCTGCCAACAATGACCTCACAACGAACCGCCCCACCTCCGGTACCCCCTCGCTTTCAACCACCCATATGCTACGCACCACCCACCAATATTTCCCCCTAAGCTTCTTATCCAAGCGTCGCTAACTATACACCTACTGCTAATCGCGTTGATGTCTCCGAATATGCATCGCGGTTTTCGTCGAACCCGCCAGTCCGCACCAACTTCTCAGGGACCATCGCCATCAATCGATATCAATTTCGCGACCGCAAAAGACCAACTGCAGTCCCCGCTCTTCAGCAAGATTCCGCCTGAGATCCGCAATGAGATCTTTTCCCTGGCGCTGACCGAGTATGTTGACCGGGAGAGGTTGTATGACAGGCAGACGTGTAAGTGACCTTTTCCAGACTCATACGTGTATCTTGTTGACTTCGGTATGCAGACTACGCACGTCCGGGATACGAGGGCGACAAGAGAATTGATGTAGCCCTACTGAGGACGTGTAAGATTGTCTACGGCGAGACGCGCGGTATGCCGGACAGGAACGTGGAGATTGTGTCGTGGATTGGGAATGGTCGTCGGGCGCCAGAGGCTTGTAAGTTGGTTTGCCATCTTTCAAAAATAGGGCTGATATAAGTTAGGCGCAGTCTCTTTGTGCGTCCACAACTATTGCCTCCCCCCAGTCCGAAAACTGATCTGCAATCACGATAAAAATGGAGAGCACAAGGCCCCTCTCCCCAACGACATCCACGTCTTCGGCCAGATGTATGCGATCCAATCCGGACTCACCGCTCTCCTCGGACTAGAACAGCTTACGCCGGCTACAGTGACTTTGACCATACGGTACACCGATTGGTGGTGGTGGGAGGATAACCGTCCGATCTTCCCAATATCCGAAACGCCGTTCTTTGCTATCGGAGGCGTGCAGTTGCCGGAATCAGTGCAGAAAATGGTCATCGAGTTCGAGACAATTGAGAGTAAGAGGAAGATGCTAGAGAATGTGATTGGTCAGCTGTCCAAGGAGAATCTAGCGTGGAACAGGAAGGATGGTGCGAAGTTGGTAATGAAAGACCGCGTGGAGGAGTGGAAGTGGATGGGTCCGACGAGGTTTAAGAATGCGAATGGAACGGAGGGTACTAAGTATGCGCATCACGGAGATGCGGAGAGTATGGAGATGCTTGTCAAGGTCGTTGAGTGGGCGGTGGGGAAGACCAACGCATGATCAGTGACCTTCTCTCTGAGCTCGCTTTGATTTGATTGATATAGGGTCCATCACTAGCAGCCCTACAGGAAGACGGGGCTTGGTGTTATGAATCTCAATAATAGATAGATAGGTGGTACGGCGTTGTAAGGATCGTCCCGATTGTTGATCAATGCTCCGCCCTAGTCATCATACTCGGGCAAGTCGGTGGATCAGATTGCCGAGTGTTTCTCCACTTCTTCACGTATGCATCGACTGTTTAGGAATTCTACTTATTATAAAGTTCGAGGTTCGCAGCATGTACGCTGCCACTTACATTCCGACAAAAAAGGGTAAGCCACGCATCCCGTAGACTCGGCAGTCGAGGAATCTGATCATAATTTTCAGCCGAAACTTGGAAGTTACAGCAAACAAGATGTTACAGTGTAGAATTAGCACCTCTCTGAAGTAACTGCCAAGTACGTAGTGAGTACATTAGATGTAATGAGCAACAACGCGCCCTAGAAGCAAAACCAAGTCCCAATTCTTTTGCCCATGCCTTTCCACCCTTTCTCTTCCGGCTCCATATGCTCCTTTGTATACACATCAGTCTCCAGATCCATATCATGTGCCTTTACAAACTTCGTCCTCTTCACCAGCTTCCACACTGCAATCATAAGGATGAAAATCGGGATCTCAATGTAATAGCTGACGAAATCGACAGAGCTGAACGACGGCTTAAACGAAGACCACCCCTGCACAAGGACGATGAAGACATTCAGCACGATGCAGATAACCGGGCCCCATGGATATGTCCAATTGCGGAAAGGGAGCAGGTGCTCTTTCCCCTGGGCTTTGAGACCAGCGCGGAATCGTAGTGATGCGATACCAATGCTGATCCAGCTCAGTTGATTGGAGACGCCAACGATGTTTTGGAGCCACGTCCACACTTGTCCGGATCCTGCAAAGGACAGGGAGAAGAGAACGATAGAGACGAGACTTGTCGTGACTACCGCTACCCAGGGGACTTGGTAGCGTGTCAATTTGGTAAAGACCTTTGGAGCGTGTCCATTCGTCCCGAGCGTATAGAGTAGACGCGTGCCGGCGTAAAGAGCGTGATTACCGGCCGATATGACGCTAGTGATGACAACTGCGTTCACAAAAGAAGCAGCGGCTTTTGAGCCTGCCATTTGGAAAGCGATGGTGAAAGGAGATGTGCGGCTGGATTTTGTGCTCAAACCCGGGTAGTCGTAAGGGACGTTGAGACCGATCAAGAGCGCTGAGAGGATATAGAAAAGTAGGATGCGCCAGAAAACGTTCTTGATGACGCGAGGAAGAACACGTGCCGGATCGCGAGTTTCTCCTGCAGTGATGGCGATGGACTCTGTACCGCCGTACGCGAACGATGCCGTCACGAAAACCGATGCGAAACCACCAATGCCGCCCACGAAAGGTGCATCTCCTTTGGTCCAAAACTTGCCTCCGATGTAGCCATATCCTTGATTCCCCCCTGCGTTGACAGCAATGCTGAGAATGATGAAGATGATGATAGTGACCACCTTCAAAAGACTAAGCCAATACTCGAGCTCGCCATACGCTTTGACGTTGATGATGTTTGCGAGAACGATCAGGACCCACACAGCAATGCCTAAGCCATACCAAGGGAAGTCGTCGTCCCAGTACTGCACAAGTAGCTGCAAGGCCACTAGATCCGCTGCTGTGGAGACGGCGTCGTTGAACCAGTAATTCCAAGTCAAGGCGAACCCGAAGGCGTCGTCAACATAGCGTCCAGCGAAAGTGCAAAAAGATCCTGCGACAGGCACGAAAGCCGCCATCTCGCCCAACGCAAGCATTGTCAGGAAGACAATACCGCCCACGATGGCATAGCAAAGAAGCAACGCTGCAGGACCTCCTGTCGCCAGCGCTTTTCCGGTACCCAAAAATAAGCCAGTTCCAATAGTGCCTCCGATGGCGATCATCTGAACCTGGCGCGCTGACAAAGAGCGGCGTAGGCGGTCTTCGTTTACCAGATGTGAATGCGTGCGCTCCAGAGGTGCTGGGGAGGCATTGTCGTACACGCCCTTCTCGGTGTCTGTAGTGGCCATCTCGTCTCACTTCGAATCGGAATCGTAGTCGAAGGGATGCTAAAGTCGACAGCCCAGAAAGCCGGACGGCCTCAGAGTTTTCATGGCAAAGGCTTGACGGATCGGACGCTTGGCCCAGCCGTCATCTTGAGAAGGTGCGATGATTTTGACATGCATGTAACCAAGCACGCAATATTGCAGAGAAGAGATTGGTTATGCGTGTAAGCCGAATGGCTGGGGACTTGGGGTGACATTCATTTGGAAGCGAGCATTCTGGGCGCTAGCTGTAGGGGGCTAGACCATTTCCCCGCATGGAAGTTATGGTCGACGTCCGTGTCTTAATCAATCACCCATCGCTCAAACACTCAAACACTTGAACATCGAACACAATTGCATTTCCTCTCAACATCACCATCGAGAACCTCCATGAGGAGTTCAGCAGCTTTTGTGTGTAATGTTCCTCCGTCTGCCCCAGGCGTCGGTGGTGGGCTGCTGAGATGGCGTGACTATGATTCGGTCACGGGACAGCCCTCAAATTGAAGTTATTAAAATACAGCCTCTGAAATGCAAAAAAGCCCCTGATCCAAGGCCTCCTACTTCGTGTTCTCTGGAAACTGCAGCGCGTACAACTCTCTCGGCCTCCCCGCCGCATCGCAGCTTGCAAACTTCCACCTTCCCCAATGGTATGCGCCTCCAACGTTTACCAGTCCCCACCGAATAGGCGCAGGCATCGGCGGCCACGACGCCCACATACCCTTCTCGTACGTGACATCCAGATTAAGCAACAAAAATGGTACGCCGTCGGTTGTCCCAGACTTCATTACTGTCTTCTTGCCCCAGGTCTTGAATATGGCGGCTGCCTGGGTGGCTTCGACCGACGTTGGTTTCGGTGCGGTGGGCAGCTCACTGAAAGATGCAATGGTTACAATCTCGGCGTGGAAGTGATTGGAAAAGGCGTCTTGGAAGGCGGCCATTATTAGGCGTAGTTCGGTACCGCTGAAATCGAAGGGTTCAGGGAGCAAGTCTAAGTAGTCGTTGAACCTGGAGAGGCCCGTGAGAAAACTTTCTGTTATGGAGTGTCAGAGTACAGATTCGAGGGGAGAGAAGACATGAGGCAGGCATACCATGTTCCTTGTGTGTCTGGTCCCAGATGCCTTTTGTACCAATCACCTCCTCCATTTTTGGGAAAAGCTCCAGTTCCTCATCATCATGGTGACTCTTCACAAAGCGAAACCATGATTGCGCGTAGCCGATGAATTCAGACTTGTCTTCATCGGTCACATACGGGGCTTGCTGATAGATGGAGTTGTAGCCGCGCAGAATGGCATTATGCACGTGTGCCATGTGCGTCGCGCCGAGTGTGAAGATATCAGTCTTCCAACCCACAAAATTTAGCTACTATCCTGCCACTCTTGCATATTAATTACTAACCTTCTTCGTCGCATACGCTGGTGTTACGACCAATGGAATTGGGCTGTCTGCCCATGGTTTATCGGACGAGGGAGGTTTCGCAGCCATCTTTGGATCCTGGCTTATGAAAGCGGCGAGGAGTAGGGCCTGTAGGGTGAAGAAGAGGGCGGTTTTGGGACCTGGCATGGTTGCTGAAGGAAACTAACGAAACTTAAAAGCGAGGAAGACATATTGGCGGATGATGAGTGATGGGCTGGTGTCCTGATCATGACAATGCGGTGGTGGTGCTCATGTGGGCTGATCGCCTATTCCAACAGAGTTCCCGGGCTAAGCGGAAGGGGAAAGGGGCTATTGAGTACTACGAAATTAGACGCGTGACTATATGTACGCAGCCAAATCGCTGTATCATATCAAGAAAACTACCAACATCAGAAGGGGTGCAAGATCTATACGAGACAAATGCTTCTTTAAAATCAACTTCCCTTGAGGTTTAAAAGACGAGGGGGCATTTATGCGGGAGTTTTTTATTTACAAAGTAGGCTTCCTCGCATAATTCTCCTAGACTGATATGTATAAAGGATCATCTGACTTCTACCACGCATAGATCTCATACATAATTAATATGTACAAAAGAACATCTGACGACCAACCTCATGGCCCCTACCCCATCCTCTTGTATCATCTAGTTAAACAACTCTATTGCATCCAGAATGATGTTTGGGCTCAGATAAGTATCGCCGGAACTGCCACTCAATGCCGAGATCGTAATAGTGTTGCTTCCACTAACCAAATTGCCCGACGGGATAGCGAAGTTGTAAACCTCGCCAAAGCCACGGTAGGCGCCTCTGGTCACACCTCTGGAGTCGATTTTGGTAGGCGCAGCTGGGGACGCGGGGCTATAGCTGTTGACCGTGACGCTAGGGCGTGCGCCAGCGAATGACAGCGTAGTTCCGATACGAAGAGTTGCTGCCCCGGACGCTTGGGCGGCCGTGAGCGTAAATTTGATGGTCAAGGGCGAGTTTACGCTCTTGAAGATTGCCATTGGAACATCAGTTAAGCTCGAGGAGCCTACCGTGTAGGTTAGAGGTCCCCACGAGGACATGCGAGAGTCTGAAGGGTGCATGCGGAGGAAATTATCGGCGTTCCTGAAGCCAGTGGGCTGACCATCCCACTCTCCGATTTGGAAGAGAGTGGTCTTGGACTCGGTGGCTGCGGCGACGTTGGCAGTTGTGGTCTTGCCGGCGGAGACGGTGACGGATGAGGAGGCAACCTTAAATTCAGTCTGGTAGAGGACTTGCGTGTATGTTCCGGGTTTCATCAGTGGGGAGGTGAATTTGCCCGAGGAGTCAGCGTAAGCCCAGTACTGTGCGTCGGAGTTATACCAGTGCAGCACTCGCTGGAAGCTTCCGGTGATACCGGTGGCGGTTCCTGTGACGGTTCCACGGCCAGAGGCTGCGACGTAGCCGGTAATGCCGAGCTCAGAAAAGAAAGTTGTGTCCAAATCTTTACCAGACGGAATGCCGGAGCGAGAGAACTGTAGGGCATAAGGACCGTGCAGACCCATTCGGTAGCTCTCGGTCTGTACATGGCCAGAGTTCTGTTCAAATTAGTTCTGCAAGTACGTATGAGATGTTGTGGAAGAATTACCATGTAGAAGTACAAATTTGTCGAGTCGCCTGCGTTGTTCGAATTTATGTCCCTAAAAAAGGGACCACCGGAAGAACCTATCGGGCAGATTAGGACGCAGCTTGGTGAGATCGAAAAACAACATGAGGCATCATACCTTCGTAACTGTAACTGTTCAGGAGCATGCAGGCGTGGATGGTGTCAGAGTCACGGTAGACGCATTGGACGTAGTCATCGATAAAGCGTTCCGAGCTGTAAAACTTGGATCGCGTTTGACCGCCCACGACATAGACATCCGATCCTTCGACCGTAGAAGAAGAACTGGCGGTCGTTGACACGGAGCCGAAGGGGTACTCGAGCGGGAGCGTTGATGGGTTCAAACGAGCGATGAAGCGTAGTTCGCCGACTGATGGCTCAGCCGTTGTATACGTAGCCATGAACAGGGTCGATTCCCCAGATTTGACCACAATATAGTGTGTCAAAGTGGACGTCGTGCAAGTAATCTTAGCATATTTGCCTGGCTCATCATCAGCATCGAGCTTTCAGGGCCCAAGTGCTTCGGAAGATGTATCCAAACTTTGGATAACGAACTAGAATGTGCTTACTTGAGACGATCTCGCTCTTAACTGTCGCTGATCCAAGTCCACTAGAGATATGCGAGCCCTTGCTCTGGTATTGTAGCTCCTCCCCGCGGAAGAGGATAGAGTTGATGTCACATGACTTAGAGCTCACGCTGACCTTGAGAGTGTTATCTGAACCTCTTGTACGAAGTCAGCATGGAACTCAAATGTGCAATGAGGATTTAGCACTAACGCATCGACGATGATGTTGTCGCCCGATGTGGTGATTCCGAAGGCAGCAAGAGCGGAGGATGAGAAGGCCGCGGCCAGAAGGACGCTCCGAAGGAACATGGTGAGGGTTGAACTTTGATTTCAGATAGGCCCGCAACACAACACAACACAACAAGCGTACTTGCCTCGATATAATATAGTTGTCCGTCATTCTATGGCTCGGCGCCAATTCTGCCGATGCGACCTTCATCTCCGCCCTGTCTTTCCTCGCCGGATACCAGGTTATAAATGGTACTGCATCAAAAAGTCTCATTTTAGAATGTACGACTCCACTCATTGGTCAAGGGAGTATAAAATGTTGGAGGGCGACGACGCCGTCACCTGGAAAATATTGATTGAGTGTTAAGATGACCCGGGCCTCCTGGATAGAGGAATATTCCACCATGGAAACCTGTATGAGTAATTGCATTTTTCCGCTCTGCAAGGCGCGCGAATCTGGGGTACATATTAAGTGGCGGGCGGAACAATACCTTTCTACAATAGAAGGCTAGGGCGGTTGGTAGTAATATAGACGACTTGGCGTTTGCACCTTGCATCTATGGACCTATCGACAGACTTGTAAAGCGTGCAGACAAATATAATGTGTTTTGGGTAGACTGTAGGTGAAAACTCCCTACCCATAACAGGCATTTACTCTGTGATCCAGCTATCGACATCAGTCGTCGCCCGCAGGACATTGGTTCCGGTAGAGCGGGTTGATCTCGACTTCTCGACACCACAAGCCCCAGGGCCGCGCAATGGAAGCTTGAAGGGAATCCCAAGCATCATGGGCTTCGCGGTCGCTCAAAGATTTGATATCACAGTTGGCCTTTACGCTTGCGGACTTGATCTTGCCGCCACCTTGAACATCGACCTTTCCCTCAACGACCTGTCCAAAATATGCGTTGCCCAGCATTGTCGCCGCCATCTGCGCCTTTGCAGCTTCTTTGGTGTAGATGGCTTGGTAAACAGCCTCCTCGATGCCGTGGGCGAGCGTGGTGAAGCCGTGGCCTTGCATCAAGACGACGGCGTGGTTGGGCTCCTTGTCTGGCTCTTGAGTGCCGCCAATCTGCGATGGCAATGCTGAGCGCACTTTGGAGTAAAGGAAGCCCGTGGAGGTGGCTGGCTTGAAGGCCACAGAGAGCGAGGCGCCGCGCTCCTTGTTTCGGACGAGGAGGTCGTGCGGCAAGCCGCCACTGTAGCTCGACGAGATATCCCACACAGGCACGCTGGTTCCTAATGCATGTCAGCGCTCTCCGACCTCCAAGCACTCGTGCCGGTCGTGGCAGTGCTGACCCAAGAAGCCCGCCATGTGGATTACAGCCTTCAGCGGCACTCCGCTGATGCAGAAGGGCAACACATGGCTACAGTGACTGTGGACGACGCTGTTGACGGCCGGGAATCTCTTGTAGATCTCGCTGTGGATGTAGCGCTCGATGTAGCCCGCCTTGGCGTCCTTCTCCACCTCGCTCGCGTCTTCGACCGTGTACTCGACCAGATCGTCGGGCGTGCTGATCAAAGCCGGCGAGATGTTGCAGGCCATCCAGAACGTCGCGGCGTTGTCGGGGCTGCGCACCGAGATGTGGCCGTACGCATCGAGCACGCCATGATGGTGGAGGATGTGGCTGGCTGTGACGAGGCCCTTGAAGAGGTCCTCAATCCCGACCTTTTCGCGCCTGGGGAAGTATCCGGCCGACATTTCGTAGAGGCTGCTGCGTGAGCTGCCAGGCGAGCTGCACAGGTCATGTGAGTGGTTCCATGGTGGCACCTGCCTCGCGATGACGATGGCGCTTTCCTCGCGATGACGCGGGGTGGTGGTGCTTTCCTTACGCTCGATGAGGTCACAGGTCGCGCCTTCTTGTTTGTAGATGGCTCGGTCTAGATTTAATTCACCCCGGCCACTCAGCTCACGTCAATTTACCGTCACGTGCCCATCTTCCAGCCATGCTGCATATGTACGTATTATGTATGGTCTCGGTCAAGCTACACTACCAACGGTCCGCCGCCTGTGATCCAGAAGACTGCAGCAACGATGATATATAATCATCAAGTCGGTATCCTCACCAGTCCAAAATCCTCACTATCTTCACTCCATCTCCCTGTCGGTGTTCTTGGCTTGTTTCTTCGTACTGATTCTTCTATTTCTTCATAGTCTTCCGGCATGGCTGGTTCATTCGTGACCTGCGTAGTCGTTACGAGTTTGATGTCTCCCATTCGACGCCCGCACAACTCCTCGTCACTACCAATTCTCGTCGGTAGTGAGACTAAGGATCGTCCTGGTCGGTGTCTTGGAGTATGAGGTTCGGCTTCGATCTTGCAAGTACCGCCAAAACGGCTTGGTGGGGGAGCCCAAAAGACTGCAAATGTATCGAAGCCGTTGTTGTCCGGTGGTGGTTCGTCGGAGAAAACCATTATACGTCGGGTCAGGGTGTAAAGAAGAACGTCCAACCATCCGTTCGATGTGATCATTGCCCCAGATAGACATAATCTGGCATATGAGGGTGGACTTCCCCCCATAGCTGCCATACGCGCCGATGCAAGGGGCAGTGTGCAAACCACGTAAACGACGGGATATGCAACCATAAGGTTGGAAATTGCTTGTACACGTTTGGCTTCGGCTTTGTTGTAGTATTCGCTTCGAATACGAGTTAGAAGGATATAGTATGTGAGGGTATAAATGATAACGTTGCCGAATTCGAAAATGAATATCCAGATATAATGGGTCCAGAGACGAATATCCTTGAGATCGTGGTGAACCCAGCACTGTTACTGTTAGAGGGTGAATTTTTGATGACGAAGGGCAGGTGAACGTACCCAAACTCCTGATCGCACGTAAATATTATGTGGATGCATGACTACCCCAATTGCAGAGATGCTATACACAAACACCCACAGCGCAATGATCGTCATGTAGAAGTATTTTTGTTTCAGTCGATAATTCAAAATGACCGATGCAAACGTATGGAATCCAATAGCTGTGCAAAACACGCCAGAACTGAGATCCCCAGTGGAGACTAGCCATCCTTGGGCGAAGCATATCGGGCTACCAACCACAACCGACTCGAGCTTGAGCCATTCGACGTTCAGCAAGAAGGCTAATGATTGTTGAATATCTGCCCATAGAAGGTTGAATATGAGAACGACAAACTGGTTGGTCCGCTTCGATTTGATCTTCCATCTAATGAGACGGTATGTAAGGAGGGCGAGCAGAGTGACCGAAGTGACGAAGGAGAGGAAGCCGAGTACGACGACAGCTTGAAGCCAATTATGGATGTTTCCGGACAGGAACTCGAGAGACCTCGAGTCAGGATCAAGAGGTTCGAGTGGCAACATCGTTCATCGATGCATGGAAGGTTGGCGTTTGGAGGAGGGTAATTGCAGCCGATCCGTGTCGCGCAAAACTAGGCACTATGAGAAGAAATCCGAGACGCGCTCCACCAGCATGTCGCAATAACAATTAACGTCGTCAATAGATTGTCAGGAGACGGGTTATCAGAAGTAGGTACTGCTCAGAAGAACTAGAAAGGGGAGAGCAAGAATGTTTACGCTTATAGGTGGTAACCATGCTGACCTCAGTCCATGTACCGCTTAGAAGCACGGTCCATAATTCCATAATGCTTCAGTATGTGTTACGAGATCCAAGCGATAAGTTGGTCCTGTCGATGGGCATGCCCGAAGAAAGACCATTTCCCTCGTGGAATTATACCTGGTAACGGAGAACATGCGGAACCTGGGCGTGACTAGCCTCGTCACCCATGCATCTAATTACGGCGAACCTCATCTCATCACCGTGTGACAGCGCTAGAAAGGAGATAACTGAATATAATTGGAAAGAGAACGTTCTTTCGCTTGACCTTGAATACGACCACTGCATGTCATCTTTTTGCGTATTGGACGAGAAGATGAAGAGACAGCTTCACGTCATCTGATTTGCGGCCTCAAAACACAGGCCAGTGTATGTATGCCAAGCGGGGGCTATTGCTTAGGATGCCAAATGGTAGTTGCTTTGACTAAAGTATGTGGCGCGCTTTGGGTACAAAATACGAGATGCCAAGAAACAATTCGTGATCGATAAGCCTATACATGTAAAGATTGGAGGGAGAGGCCACTTGAAGCCAAGGACCGATGGAGAACATAGGATAGCTGCTAGAATGTGTGTTGAAAAGTATCGCCATCATGGTGGTGTTGCAGGTGATCTCGGGATGAGGCGACGTGAGGTTGGTTTACAGCTGAAGATCGATCGGCGCTAGGTAGCCGTGTTTTCTTCTCCAGGGTCAATCTCAATTGTCTTTTTCAGCTCATCATCTGGCCAGTTATCCACTAGCGGCACTTTTTCGTCACGGATTCTAGAAGGTAGCTCGATTTGCCTGGCCTTTCTGCCGTACGAGGTGCTTGCATTATAGTCATAATGCACGTCACAGAAGATGATTACCGGATGAGAGACGTGTGTAGTAATCGAGGAAGTTCTATGACGAGGGAACACACTCTTTTGCTACTAGAGTTGGAAGTACACAAGAAGACGCATCGCGAAGAACTGTGCATTTGCCGGCACTCGAGTGACCAGCCTTTGGTAGCGATGATCGCGGAGAAGAGACACGGCTTATTGATGACTGATGAATGGATTACGGAAAGACATGCTCCTTGTGTTTTCCGTATTTCGGACGACTCAACTCAATACCACGGAATCCCTAGACTATATTTCATGGTTCATTCACGTATTCGTCATCTATCAGATACTCTCAAGAACTTTATAACTAACACAAACCTAATATATATGAGACAAGTAACTGCGCAACCCTCGGGTTCTTCGTTAACGCCCCAACGTTCTGGCAAGCCACGGCGCAAGCCATTGCATAATGAACACCGAGATACGCACTACGCACTCGCACGGGGAGATCTTTAGGCCGACAAATACTTTGCGTTCCCAACGGAGTGGTCAGAAAAACAAGCAAGAAAAGGACTTCAGTCTATCGTCAAAGACCCCATGCTTGCATCTGCTCTTTCTCCTACCAAACACCACAGCCTTGTTTTCACATCACATCACCTTCCCCATGCATAAGATAATCAGGCTTTAATTTATAGCACCAAACTGGAATATGCCCCTGAATACGATCTCTTCCATGAACAGTAGTACGTCCTTTTGAGGTTAACATCTCCCATACACGTGCCTAGCCACATACCGCACGACTGGGAGAAGCGAATGATCCCTACACTCACAAAACGAAGCTGATATTTACCTCAGGCCTATCAAAAGGGTCTTATAATCTCTTTCCGCTTTATATAATCAACGGTATAAACTATTATAGGGCAAACTATCTTTCCTCGTGTACATTTGTTTCTAGGTTAATTTTACTTAGTGCACATGGTCTGTTTTAAGAACTCTATTGCTTTGTATACTAATAGACCTATTTACCAATATAGCTGACTAAGGGGAAGTTTACTAATATGTTCACTATAGCATTGATACTTTTACAGTGAACTAATCCCAGGAAGTAAACAGGCCTAATACGAATTATACTACAATATCCCTGCTTGTGCTAAACTTTCCATACGTTCTGATACGTCTGTTATAGAAACATGCCATGTAGAATTGACGGCGGTACAACCTGTATCAGCATAGTAAAAGGAAAGGCCCGCTCTAATATTCCCACGTTCGATACTTATTCACTTATCCCACTGAATAAAGTTTAAGCCGTATGCAAATTGAATGAGAGATCTAACAGCGTTCTTTCTTTCAGCCCGTCGGCTATCACTCTCTGATCATTATTGATCGGTAACTGATAGCCGGTAAAGAATTTCTCACAACTGTGTCCTACAGGTGCGTTGACCAGTGCTGAATGATAAAGAGGTCCATGTATATGATGCATGACAATAGTCACACGACACACGCGGAGCACATGAAGACTCCACATGCATGATATGATAAGACAGAATTCACTACAGACTCTCTATTTGTGATTCATTCAGCTCGAGCTCCTCATGAGCTCCATGAAGTCGCATGAAGTCTAAAAAGGCGAGTCTTCCTCGCATGTTTTCCAGTCTCCATGACCAATTGATTAGTGCTCACCACCATCGACCATTCAATCCAGGACCCCCGAACCCTCCATGATATGACTCATCGTACAGAAATTCGGCGTGCGTGAGTTAAAGATCTTTTGAAAGGAAAAGCCAATGCCCGCCCATGCAACGCCTGTAAAGAAAGGAAAAAACCAAACACAATGCCGTGCCTCAAGCAAAGGAAATGGTTATGAGAATCGTACAATATTTATGCATACGCAAGGAAACACGCATCCAAGTGCGGGACCAATACTTTTGATGACCGAAGGAGTCGTTATCGTACTTATCCGAGCGTTGAATGTTTTGCGCTCTGATTTAGTACTGTGACTGCGAGGGCTCCATGCTCGGATACCCACCCTGCCGTTGCCGACTAGACTCGCCATACCGCGTAGGAAGTTGGCTGTCATAGCACGTCTCTTCTGCCATGCCGTAACCAATTTGCGTTCCTTCAACTAATTCATGCGGAAAGGACCCTTCCTTGCCCTGCGTCTCTCTGAGTTTGAAACTCGGATCCTGTATTTCTTGCATCTTTTGAATGTCCTTGATAATTGCGTTGAAAGCCGCCCCGACTTCATGGATCACGGCGGTACGGTTCCAGTCAGCTCGATGCTTCCAGATGGTTTCCATCAGTGCGGCATTGATCTGTTCGAGTTGTTCGAGCGAGCAGCCAGATGCCTGTTGCACAATCGTGTCAAGGAACTTCATGAGGAGGTCTTCATCGAGGAGAAGCTGCGGCTTCGAAGCGTCATCGTCATTCAGTATCTCGTTGATATTCGCCGTGTGGCGCGGAGGTGGCGGCGCGGGCATATGATTGTGTTGCGATGATTGCGACGGCTGCGACGGCTGCGAGTTGGATGGCTGACTACTGATGTAGTGCACCTCTGGAATTGGAGAAAAATCAGCCGTGAACTTTGTACGGGGTGGATTGAGATTATACGAACTCAACAAACCTTGCGTGTCGGGAAGCTGTGTTCCACTCTCGTGAGGGATCAGTGTCGATAACTCGGGTACACCGGCAGGGGTGACGCCGTTGGTGCTTTGCGTGTTAAACCGATTACCGGATGATCGATCAGAGGTCTTCAGTCCGGATGCGTTGGTCGTCGTCGATGCGCTATTTTGATACTCGTTGGGGTTCGAGTTCGCCGCCATGAATGTGCGTGCTGACATTTGAGACTTCTGGGTCTGGGTGCCGATTCTGCTCGGTGTCTGCAACTCATATTGCGTATTGGCGTTGGCCTCCTGGCTATCCGTCATATACACATCTTCATCCGCTCGTGAGGGTACTGTAGACCCATTCTGATGCGATGTCCGGCCAGCTTCATCTACGCTAGTGCCGTTTGTGACGGGCTCTGAAGGGGCAGAGGGCTGCACTGGTGTGACGGGTGGCATAGTAGTATGCCCCGGCACTGGCTCGCCTAGTGTTATCGGTCCTGATGTCTCGGTGGTACCAACCGATCGGTGCAAAGGGGCTGCTGCCACCTGTAAAGCGACTTCTTCGCCAGCGGTGGTCTGCTTCTGATGTTCCAGGGTTTTGGCGTTTTTCTTCCGATCACGCTCTTGCTCACGGAGATACACGCCTTCGCATTCTGCTACCAAGCCAGTATTGGCGGCGCTGATACCCTCTATGTCAACCTCAACATTGGCTAGCATCTCATTTGCTTTCAAAGTCCGCTCTTCATCGCGATAAGTCTTAGCATCTTTGCCCAATGTCTTGATGTCGAAAAGGAAGTCTTTGGGGCGTTTGTAGTATCCGTTTGAGAGACGCTTCTCAATAGCACCAAGATCAAGGTTGTAGTATTGGTTACCACTCAAAATGTGGACCAACACCCGGACGCCACGAGCATCGTGGCCGAGAGCGAAAGGTCGAACATGAGCGTGCTCCAGCAACTGTTCTCGTGGAAGATCCGTGGTAATGTGGTAGGCGTCATTCTCTTCCATAAGATAGGCGTACCATTCCTCGGGAAGCATTGGCTTGAGAAATTTTCGATACCGTTTCAGCTGATCCATGATAGGCTGTAGGAAGATTTTGAGTTTGTTGAGTGTCATGCGGTCCTGCTTCTTCTGCATCTTCTCTCGAGCTGCGAGCTCTTTAGGGTCAACGGCCGGTGCAATAACTGGTGCAGCCTCAAGCTCAGGGAGCATACGCTTCTTTCGGTTATCGGGATCCGGAAAATCTATCGGTGACATGCGAATATAGTGGCCGATGCTACTGAAGAATTCTTCGCGGCCTTCTCTACTCGGCCGATCCAGCTGGAATTCGTTGTTTGAAGAGAAAGAGAAAAGATCAGCCATCATTTGCGGGTCCGGTGTCGCATCCCTGTTTGCGAGTTCCAAAACGCCGAGGAGTAGAATTGGTTCGTTGGCACCAATGCTACGTAGAAGGAGTTTGAAAGTCTTGATGGCCGGTCCCGGAAGTGTCTCGTACCATACATCCACGTGTGGTATGTAGATGACACTGGGCTTGTGTCGCCGAACTTCAGTAAAAAGCTGAGCAACAGCGGCCTCCGGTGTGCGCGTAGGATCTTCGAGAATCGTGGGAAGATCAAAAGACTGAACATGAAGACCTTCAATCTTGCTGAGCAATGCCGCACCTAGGTATTGTTGACCCATTCCTTGGAGACCACTTATCAACAGACGCGGACGGAAGATCCTGCTGCTCTCAAAATTGCGCATGGTTGCTTCGCGCTCAAAGCCCCTCTCATCATCTCGATCGTCGAACTGGGCTTCCTCAAGAGCCGTAAGTTTCTTTCGTCGGGGAATCAGCTCGTCAATACGCGCCATGATCCTCTGAAGTGGTTCCCGCAGTAAAGGCTCGATGTTCTTATCGAGTGGCGCTGCGCTTGCAGTGACCGTCCGTTGAGACGAAGGGGTCATCTTGTTGACCGATATCATGAAGTCCTTGGCAAGTACCTTGATCTCTTCCGGCTTGATCAGCAGCTTTTTCTCGGAGCTATAGATCTGAGGGAAAGTTCCTTGCACGGCATTGAGGGCGGCTTCAGTGCACAACGCTCGAAGGTCAGCACCACCGTATCCCTTGGTCAATTCAGCGAGTTGGTCCTTCATTCCATCCTTGATCGGAGGCTCCCATTTATTCGTGTGTATGTCCAAGATAGCTCGTCGGCCAGCTACGTCAGGCAACGGGAAATAGAATTCGCGATCGAAGCGCCCTGGGCGTCGGAGGGCGGGATCCACAGAGTCTGGTCGGTTGGTCGCGCCAATGACGATGACTTGTCCTCGGCCATCCATACCGTCCATGAGAGCCAACAGTGTCGCCACAATGGATGCATGGATCTGCTCTTGTTTGCTAGAGCGGACTGGCGCAAGGCCATCGATTTCATCAAAGAAAATGATACTCGGCTGGTTTTTCCGCGCTTCTTCGAAGAGGAGACGAAGCTGGCGCTCAGCCTCTCCCACCCATTTACTGAGGGCGTCGGCACCTTTGCGCATATAGAAGGTAACCTTTTGGCCGTGCTGGCTGACGCTGGAAGCGAGAGCACGAGCGAGTAATGTTTTACCCGTACCTGGAGGACCATGGAACAGAACGCCTCGCGGGGGCGTGATACTGAATCGCTGGAAGACTTCTGGATATAGCAGAGGTAGCATGACCATCTCCTTTAGCTTATTAATATGATCATCTAGTCCACCAACGCCGTCAAAGGTGACATTGGTGTCAACGCCTAGAGGATCAGCATCGGCAAGTGCTTTCTTATCCCCGACCTTGCCCAGGTTGGCGGGGCCACTCCCAGCACCTCCCTGCTGAGGGTCGGCGTTGTGGGTCTGGGGAAACGGGAAGCCTGGTGCGGTTGCTGTAGTCGGCGTCATGCCGGGGAGGGCGTTGAAAGCTTTCGGCATCTTCTGCACCTCGTCGTCGCTGCTGTCAGAATCTTGGGCAGCAAGTGTCGCACCAGCTTCAATACCGCCACCAAAGGGACCCTGATGACTGAAGAGGCTGCGATAGGCGGACTGGCCGCCTTTAGAGCGTGATGCAGCCACAGCAGGCGCAGTGGCATCATCCTCTTCAAAGATGGTGTTTTGCTCTGGGCGGACCAGACGATAGTCGACATTTTTGGCCTGTCTACGTCGGCTGGGCCCGTCAAAGACGATGTCGCTGTCCACTGCGCGCCTGGTATGGCGGCGCCGCTTGCTTGACTGGAGCTCATGTGCTTCTTCAGCAATCTCGTCGGGATCTAGTTCTGAGTTGTGGTCATCAGACGACGCTGAACGCCGCCTGCTCCTCGTCTGTCGTTGGCCGCGGATGCGCGTAGAGCGTCGGCTGGTGCCGGAGCCACTGTCGTCCGAAGTAGCACGTCGCTTCTTCTCCGGCTCCGACTCGGACAGCTCTTCGTCTTTGTCATCGTCCCCGTGTGGCTCAAAGTCACTGCTCTCGTCGACACCTCGCTTGCGCTTTGCTGATTTCGCCCGTGTGTTCTGGGCATGTTAGTCGAGGCTCACAAGACTCCCAATGGGTACTTGGGTACTTACACGAAGGACTCTACCGCCACGCTGCACTGGACCATCCTCCTCGTCCGAGTCCTCGTCAGCAGCATCTTGCTGGGACTCTTCGATCACGCCTGCCATCGCGTCGACGTCGACGTCGACATCGACGTCGCCGTCGCCGTCTTCGTCTTCGGCATCCGCGGCTGGCGAAGGCTCACGACTGGGCTGGACATGGGGTTCGTCTCCCCCACCAAGGAGCGCATCGATAGGGCCAGCGCTGTCGTCGCGAGCGCCAGAACCCTCTTGGGAAGCCTCCATAATCGCACTATGATCTGGGGCTCTGATGCCCTTGCCACCACGAGTCACGCGCGCTGGGAAAACGGGATCCGGACTGCGCGTACCCGCTCGGGCAATGTGGACGTTGCCCGAGTCGGTGAGCGCAATCAGGGGCTCCTCCTGGTCGTGGGAGAGGCGGTTGCTACGACGGGTGGCGGCGACGTCGGGCGTCCGGCCGCGCGCGACCGTCTTACTGCCCTGGCGGGTGCGCGTGTTCCTGGAGGTGGGCATGTCGGCGGAGTCGTTGGGGTTGTGGAGCTTGAAAAGCTTCTTGGGGGCCACTGGCAGCTTGACGATGAGGGAGGGCTTCTCAATGCTCTGCTTGGCCTTGACGCGGCGGGGAGGGGGGCTGGCGAGCTCGCCTGCGTCCGACTCGGTGTCCTGGATCTCGTCTTCCTCGCTCTCCTCGTACTTGATCGCTTTCTTGGTCGCGCGACGCACGCTACGGCCTGTGCTGGGGTTGATCTCGACCTCTTCGGATGAGGAGCGGTCGGTGAACGAGTCGTCGTCAAGGATCTCGTCGTCGTCGTCAACGTCGGAGCCGCCGTACGCACGGCGTTGCCGCTTTGGGCCCCTGCGTTTCGCGGACGAGGTGTGTCGCTTGCGGCGTCGCTGTGGAGACGGGCGGGCGACGCCGTCGTAGTCGAGATCTTCAGGGTCGGACGCGTTCGGGTCAAAGTTCTCAAGCCTTCTCTTCACGCGACCAGACATGAGGAATGGCGTCGGCGAGCGGCGTGTAGAACTAGAGGCAGGAGCGTGAGCGGGCACGAACGGCAATGCGGGTGCAGGTGCGGGTGCAGGCCAACGTACAGCGCGCGCTACAATGTTCTCAGAATGCGAGGCGCATCGGCAGCAGGCGGGGCGCCTTCTGCTTCCGCGACGGGCGGTGGGCGACGGCCGATGGCCGATATGCGGGCGGAAGGAGCCGTCGATGGCGGTGCCTGCCTGCCGGCGGTGTTGGGGAGTCGCGATGGTCGACGCTGGAAGGCGCTTCCGCGATGGCGCGCAACAACAGGCTGCAGTCCAACGCAGACGCAGATGGCGCGGTAGCTTCGCACAGGGCACGGCACAGATGCAAGAGTCGCAATGAGTCGCTCGCTAGCCGTTCTTTTGGGGCGCGGGTGGTCGGTAGGCAGAGGCAGAGGTGGTCGTTGGGGTCGTGTTCGGCCGTGATTAACAAGAACTTGCGTGGCCCGTGCACCGTGTTCCACACCTTGCGATCTTGGAGCGTCACAGAACATTTGTCCAGCAACTTCCACGCCCGCGAACTCACACATTTCGCATCCCCTCTGCACGCCATCCGGCCTTTGGAGCCCGGCAACCGTGTCTGCTAATTCGGCGCTTCAAAAACGGAGCATTTTCGGGAGTCTCCCGGCCCGGACAGGACGCCAATTCAAGTCTTCACTATTCTCTCTTTCCACCTAGTGCCCCGGCCTGATCGCTGCAGGTACAGATGCCAGAGCCTTGTCATCGCTGTCGCGATCTCCCAAGTGTGGGGATGCACGTGCCTCCGAAACTCCTGCCCACATTCCAGCCCTACAATAGACTAAGGACTACTCCCAACCGCACCCACACAAACATGCTGCCCTCTGAACCCTCCACTTGGCCGTCTCGTGCTTTGCTCCGTTCCAGCCTCAGCTGCACTGCTTGGGCAGGCGCCGTATACGCTGCGAGCCCGTCGAGTGCTCCGACCACGACGAGCACCACCGTCTCATCCGCCCCAGCCGTGTTCCAATACAGATGCAACCGCACCTGCTCCATCTTTGCCGCCTGGGCGTGCGCTGTGTGGACATGTCCCGAACTCTGGATAGCTCATGACTAAGCGGCGTGGTGTTGCATACCACCTATGCCAACGCTTTGGCGAAGCAACGGATCAGGCTCATATGTGCACGTCACGGCGGTTCGCAAGGTGCGCAGTGGTCGAACACACACGACATGCATCCGTCTCAAATCATTTTGGTCACATCGGTATACAATGAATATACACCTACAATACATATTTTACGTGTTGAACATGTTGAACGTGTACGTAAGCATGCTGGTCTGTGCGTGCTTTTACGAACCATTGTCTTGCGCTGTTGTTCACGAGCGACACCTCACTCTTGGCTGATAACGCGGTCGAGGGCTGTGTTATGTCAGATCATGATCCCCGTCTTCGTCGAATGCGCCTACCTTTCCCCTCTTCCAGCAGATATCCGTTGCAGTCCAGCTTCCACTTCACCCCATCCACCTCAATCATCGCCAGTCCAAACTGCAGCACAAAGTACTTGAAGTTGTTGAAGAACGAAGTGGTCTTCTGGTCCAAGAACCGGGCCATGAACTCTATGACCATGGAAACATAGCCAAGAGAGCCCAAGCCTTCTGTGATATTCTGGCTGCGAGCTCGGTTGGCTTCTGCAATCTCCTCCCTCAGTGGGTTCGTCTTCTCCGACATCACAGGCTCCCAGATGTCCGTAATGACCTCAGTCTCCCTGAACAACGGGTATTTCCGTCCTCGGATACGAACCTGTATTTTTCCACCCCTAGAAGCCGGAATGAGTTCTAGAGTGGTAACGCGAAGGGTCGGCCGCAGCCATATGTGCGTGCCAATTGCGACGAATGCGGCGCCGAGGAAAAAGTAGAGGGGCGCTACGAAGAAGGGTGTATCTACGGGGACATAGACTTTGGCGAAATAGAAGCTGTACAGGCCGACACCAGTTGCTGCAAGCGCCCATCCGTACGTCCGCGCCAGGTATTTCGTACGGCTCGGCTCTTTGTACAGCAGGACGGGTTCGCGTGATGCTATCACTCTACGCAGTACCGGGTCGCTGGCTAAGTAGGAAGGTGCGCTCGGAGCGGAGCGGGCTCGGATAGGCGCAGCAGATCGACGAGGTAGTGAGGAGGAAAGAAAGCGGATTGAGGTGTGTGAAGGGGCATATTGATGTCGTGGGGTTAACACGGCGCCGCGAAGGGTCGACAGAAGTCGGAATGAATTCTTCGGGAGAGAGCCTCCAAGCCCCCGGGAGAATGCTGCCATGCTATGAGCAGTCAGTCCCGCACATGCGAAAAGTCAATGAAAAAGGCGTGTCTACCTGGAAAGGGCTTCTGTCAATAATAATGGGATGCGGGAATCGCATCGAGCTCACCTGTGCAAGCAAGCCACTATCTCGGAAACCGCGCTTGGGCCCACATCGGGCAGTTCTCAACACTGCACCGTCTCCAACAACTCTTCCTCTGCGCAGCCACCTCCCACCCCGAACATTGTCGCCCGCCAATTGCACCCCCCATGGCTTCAATTGCTGTGGCATGTAGACTGTCGGCGCGCGCTGCGACACAGCAGCTCCGAAACCATGGCTCCCGAAGAGGTAGACCAACAAACCGCCCGCAGATGGAAGCACAACTGACGACAATGGCGTAGCTTTCCATGCTGGACAGGCCTCGTTGGCAGCCCAGAACTTCAACATGCCCGCGCTGTCGCCGACAATGACCGAGGGCAATATCGCGAGTTGGAAGGTCAAGGAAGGTGCGATGATGGACCTGGGAAGATGCATGATTACAGCACTCACCATTCCCAGGCGACTCCTTTGTGGCCGGCGATGTACTCCTCGAGATCGAAACAGACAAGGCATCGATGGACGTGGAGGCGCAGGATGACGGTGTACTAGCAAAGATTATAGTGGGTGTCATTTTGAGCGGAGGCACTGGCGACGTACTGACCCGGGCTACAGCAAGGAGATGGCTCCAAGGCCATCCAGGTCGGGTTTCGGATAGCAGTCACGGCAGAGCCAGGAGACGATATAGGTTCGCTCGAGCTCCCCGCGGAGGACAAGCCAGCAGCCGCGGACGCCCCCAAAGAGCAGACAAAGCAAGAGAGCGCGCCAGCTCCCAAGAAACAAGAATCGAAACCCGTATCTTCTGGAAGCGCCAAGGCCACTGCCGGGAAAGCGCAGAAGCAGACCTACCCGCTATATCCCTCTGTACAACACCTTCTCAAGGAGAGTGGGCTACCGAAGGAGGAGGCAGACAAGATCCCCGCGACAGGACCTAGCGGCAGGCTGCTCAAGGGTGATGTCCTGGCCTACATAGGAAAGATCGAGGCATCATACGCCGCAGAGACGGCGGAGCGCTTGAAAAAGCTTTCCCACCTGGACCTGTCCAACATCAAGCCGGCACCAAAGAAGGAAGCGGCACTCCAGAAGCCTGTTGCGGCCACCGAAGCACCTCCAGCCATCGAAGAGCTGCCTGTTGAGCTCGCACTCCCCATCTCGCTCAAGGCTGTCCTGGAATGCCAAAAGCGCGTACAGGACTCGATTGGCGTGTTCCTTCCAATCTCGACCTTCGTCGCCCGTGCCACGGAGTTGGCGAACGAGGACCTGCCTCGCTCCAGGCTGTCGAAGCCGTCTGCCGACGAGCTTTTCAACGCCGTGCTTGGCTTGAACAAGGTGACTGCAAAGTCTACTCGGGGAAGTTTTATTCCTCAAGTCGCCGGCCTACCACCGACACCTGTGAAGACGAAGGCTTCCGCAGCCAAGAAGTCTGATATCCTGGATCTCCTTGCTGGGAAGAAGGCTGTCGCGCGCAAGCTACCAGTCGCCGGGGCGCTGAATGGCAGGGTACCTCACAATGTGTTCAGCGTGACGGTGCCCAAGGGTGACGAGCGAAGAGGACGTGTCTTCCTCGAGCGCGTCAAAAGCGTGCTCGAAGTCGAGCCGGGCCGATTAGTTGTGTAGACTTTTTATCTCTGTAACCTGTGTACCATAAGCACGTGTATTGGAGGCGATAGTAACTAGTAGGAATGCATGACTGTTTGTGATGTATCCCAGTGCCGCCGATGTTTTTGTCCGGGCCCTACGCCTGTCCGCCTGTCCGCCTGTCCGCCTGTCCGCATGAACGGACTGGCTGCCGGCAGCGTCCCGATGCCCGAGACGATGCGGCGGCGGGCTTCAGTCACCCACAGCCTGGTACTGACAGCTGCGCGAGCCCAGATGCATGATTCATTCTGTTCGGCATGCTATTGACCCCAGATTCCGGGCGCTCATCAAATCTATTTATTGACCCCGCCCCGCGCCCGGGCAGCCTCGCGGATCTAGGTAATCTAACTAAGCGGGAGGGCGGTGTGCGGTGTGCGACTGGCCGCGCCTCGCGCTGCCGAAGAGGCGCAAATAACACTCATGGGCAGTCGAAAAATCCGCACAGAGCCGGACGGAGCGTCTCTCGGCGGCAGAACCTGAGACGGCACTGGAGATGCTGCACAATTGCAGGCGACAGTTGTGTGGTGCCCCGTACCTTCTCCACGCTTTCCCCGAGAACTAGAACCAAACAGACTAAATAAAAAAAAGTCTGAGCTTCAAAGATAAATCCAGCGCCGGTCTCGCAGCCTTACCAGCTCCTTGCGGCTGCTTGTCCAAGACTCACACCACCACCACCCCCTCATTCCTACATACCGACCTCGAATCCCGTCCTAGTAGACCCTTCCACTTCCAATTGCACCATTCCGACGTGAGTTGCAGCCTGTCTTTGCGCCATGGCGACCGTCAAGGAGCAGGTCGGCGAGGTGCTTCTGGGTACCTCCGAGGAGCCCCAGATGTCCACCATCACCCGCCAGACCTTTTTCAAGCACGCGCACAAGGACGAGGCCGGCAACCACTTCCTGGCCGAAAATGAATTCGTTGAGGCGGTTGCGCCCGAGAGCGAGGACTACGTGAGTCAGGTCTGGTGATACGTGTCGAGAGACGGCTTGCTAACGGCGCGTTCGCTCCCAGCACAAAATCAAGCGCTACCAGTACGGCATCCTCTTCGCCGTGGCAGACCGCGACAGCAAGGGCCGTGTCAACCTGCAGGACTGGGCCGTCTTCCAGAATCTCCTCGCGAAACCCGACGCCGAGTACGAAGTCATCTTCCGCTTCTTCGACCGCCAGAGGACAGGCTACATCGACTTCGACAACTTCTTCGAGATATGGAAGGCGCACAAGGGCGAAGACAGCCTGCCGTTCAACTGGGTGTCGGAGTGGGCGACGCTCTACATCGGCTCCAAGGGCAAGCGACACGTTATGACCTACCCGCAGTTTGCCCAGATGCTGCGCGGGCTGCAGGGCGAGCGCGTCCGGCAAGCCTTCATTCACTTCGACAAGAACAAGGACGGCTTCATCGAGCCCGAGGAGTTCCAGCGCATCATCCGTGAGACGGCCAGCCACAAGCTGTCTGATTACCTTCTCGAGAACCTCCCCACCCTCTGCAATATCTCAGCCGGCAGCAAGATCTCGTACGCCAATGTGCGCGCCTTTCAGAACATGATCCAGCAGATGGACATGGTCGAGCTCATCATCCGCAATGCCGCCAACAAGAGTACCGACGGAAAGATCACGCGTACAGACTTCCTGAACGAGGCCTCTCGAATCAGCCGCTTCAACCTGTACACCCCCATGGAAGCCGACATTCTGTTCCACTTTGCCGGTCTCGACGAGCCCTCGGGAAGGCTGGGTCTGAGAGACTTCGCTCGCGTCCTCGATCCATCATGGCACACTGCGTACTCGCTCGGGAGTGGCGCCATAGCAGACGCCGGTCAAAAAGCCTTCACCTCAACCAAGTCTATATTGCACGATGTTTTGGAGTCGGTGCATCATTTCGCGCTCGGTTCGATAGCCGGAGCTTTCGGTGCCTTCATGGTGTATCCCATTGACCTGGTCAAGACGCGAATGCAGAACCAGAGGAGCTCGACGGTCGGACAGGTTTTGTACAAGAACTCGATCGATTGCGCGAAGAGGGTGGTGAAGAACGAAGGTTTCCGAGGACTTTATTCCGGTGTTCTTCCTCAACTTGTCGGCGTGGCGCCGGAGAAGGCTATCAAGCTTACCGTCAACGATCTGGTGCGAGGGAAGTTCACAGAGAAAGCTACGGGCAACATTTGGTGGCCAATGGAGCTTATGGCCGGTGGCACGGCAGGTGCATGTCAAGTGGTACGCATCTCCTATACTTACCAAGTGCCCATTTGGTCCGACGGGAGCTAATCCATCGTGCAGGTCTTCACGAACCCGCTCGAAATCGTCAAAATCAGATTGCAGGTGCAGGGGGAACTCACAAAGAACCTTGAAGGCGCCACCGCTCCACCGAAGCGCTCTGCTTTATGGATCGTCCGAAACTTGGGTCTCGTCGGCCTCTACAAGGGTGCCAGCGCTTGTTTACTGCGGGACGGTAAGTCTGTTCGCTCAGTACATGGTCAGGAGCATCGGCGCTAACAATAATGTACAGTGCCCTTCTCTGCCATCTATTTCCCGACGTACAGCCATCTCAAGAGGGATTACTTCGGCGAGAGCCCGCAAAGGTCGCTCGGCGTACTGCAGATGCTGACGGCAGGTGCTATCGCGGGCATGCCCGCAGCTTATCTCACGACACCCTGTGATGTCATCAAGACGAGACTGCAGGTCGAAGCGCGCAAAGGCGAGGCAACGTACACGGGCCTACGACACGCGGCGACAACGATTTACCAGGAAGAAGGGTTCAAGGCGTTTTTCAAAGGCGGGCCTGCCCGTATTATGCGATCGTCACCCCAGTTCGGCTTCACCCTCGCCGGGTACGAGGTGCTGCAACGGTGAGTGTGCTGTATACCAACCAAGATGGAAAGCATTGCTGACCGCATTTAGAACTTTCCCAATGCCTGGGCATGGCTCTGATGATGGCGCCCACGGCCACGTCGAACCCGGACTCGGGCTTGCAGAGGCCAAGACGCCGTTGCCATATCTACGCAGCCGGAACGCGCTCAAGGTCATACTCGATCTCGACGAGAACTTCGGCCGGCCAAGGTTACCGGACGGCCAGAAATGGACGGGCATCCCAGGTTTCGGCGGCAAGTCGCAGGCTTAATTTGGCCAATTGTGTTTTGTTTGGCGTTCGTTTCTCCAGGACGTGTGCTTGTCAGCCGCACTGTGGGGGTGTTCGGGGTCGGGGAGACGATGCCGTTTTCAGCGTTTGAGGCTTGCATGCATATAGACGGTTGGGGTTGGGGTAAAATACGTCTGTACGATAGGCGGGGGACGGGGGGGGGGGCGCACTGAGCGAGCAGCGAGGGGTGGGTCGAGAAGCACCAGCAGTGGGTGGTCTGCGGCCTGGGCTGCGGTGGGTGAATGTAGACGAATGCACGAGGGGTGCATTGCAGCTCGCGGCCATACG